>CM027576.2:9035072-9230150 GCA_015852605.2 Populus deltoides | reverse complement strand
ATTTGGAATTTAAGTATACAAAAGGAGTTTACAGATTATCTTGTTAATCATTTCTAATCATAGGATTATATTAAAAGAAAAAGATAGAGGGGATTAGTTGAAACTTAAAGGATCAGTCAATTTCTTTGCCATAGAAAACACAACTCTGGCGAACCATAAGCAAACCACCTTAGAATCAATTGAAACTTCAACATCATGTGTACTTGGGATGAGATAGGAATTATATATAAAATTTATTCTTATTTGGGCATAGTGTAACTTGAGGTCTTAATTAAGGTTCAATGCATGAGAAACACTACTCTTGTAGTGAACCTATAAGTCAAACCACCTTAGAATCAATTTTCTAAACTTCCAGTGCGGTAATAAGCATGATATCGAATTCATATACACCTCAGCTTATTTTTGGATATTGACTTAAGGTTTTAATTCGAGGTTCGCTTTTAACACGTAAGAGCGATTCTGTCATTTCTTCGCTTCTTTTGAACGAATCGAATCTCACTTATCAAAGATTAACCGCCTCGGTGACATTCTACTCAACCCAATAGTAGTTGGTGCCTTTCAAGCAGTGCTTCCATTGTGTCACACTCCTAACGACATATTTCGCTCTGACTCATCTCAATTTTGATAGTGGGTCATATGGACAACGTGGATCACTGGGTTTGCATCAAGTAACCTTCTACAGCTGCACTTCTAATTATACTTTTCACTAAGAATCAATAAATATATTTGAAAACAAAGCAAACACATCCATGATTACAATTTCGCAAGTAGCAATGCAAATTTGTACTTAATTGTTAACTAAACCAAGACATTAAATAAAATAAAAAAAGAGAATATCATGTAAAACAATGTTTAAGATATTTATCAAGCTTCTTTAGATTCCAAACTACTTAGTTTATCATGCTACGCTATGGTTAGATCAAAAGTTAATATTTAAAGTGAAAAGAAATATTATATCGTGGAAAACATACTTCTAACATAATAAAAAAATTGTAATTATGAACCAAAAAAGTCAAAGTTTGCATTTAAGAAATATTATAATTATAATTCAAAAAACTAACCAAGCTAAGTCTAGTAAGAATAGATGAAAATTAAGATTTTGATCTTATAGTGCAAAACCCTATTCAAAACTTCTTTTAATTGATAAAATTCCAATTCAACTCATAAGATCGAGTGTCGCATTTAATATTTAGAAGTTTTTTAATATCAGGAAAACTCTAATGATACGATCTACGAAATATCGAACATTCAGATTTTTTAGCATAAAATTTTTTTACCGCCAAGTCTTACGCTATTAAGCATAACTCCAAATTCAATTGTTGGAACGTTATCAAAAGAGATGTTGATTTAGTCCAAACTAGAACATCAAGCTCAAATTAGTCAAAGTATCTCTAATCAGAGATCTTGGATTTCAATTTGGTTTATATGGCTACAAAGTTAAGATATAGCCTCAAAACATTTATGTGAGGAAAGACTTAATTTCCCTGTTTGGAAGTCTAAATCTATAGCAATAATGGAGAAGTCGACCGTCCCGCAAACTTCAAACATTATTCAGTTATTTGCCCATAACTTGAGTTCTAGAAGTCCAAATGCACTAATTTTTTTGTTGGAAAGTCGAGATAATTTCCTAGAATTGACCTGCCTAATTTCTCTTTTGATGACTCGAGGAAATTAATTTAGATATGTCCATAATTATTTAATTAGAATGGCAAGTTAGTGTATGTTTATATATAATTGTAATGTATGATATATCACTATTGCTATGGAATGAGACTTATTAAAATAATAAATCCCTTGTTAAAATATTAGTACATGTTGCGAACATGATCTGTTGCCTTCCGACTTATATAATTTGGATGAGTTACTTATGATCATATAAGATTAGAAACAGGTGTTAGGTGAAACATATATGATATGTGTAGACAAAGAGTTGTCACCTAAGTGATCTATGATTAGTACTTAAAAGGCATTTTTATCAAGGTTTTATATCATCATTTTGCACTCTAAAGCATAAATAACTCCCTTAACTAAAGCATGTTGTATAATAACAAGTCCGATACTATAAGATACTTTTAATTTATGGTAAATGTACATCTTCAATGAAAACCTATCAAGCATAAATCAAAGGATTGATTTATGAGTTTAATAAATCAAATTGAGAAGACAAAGAGAGGGTTTAGCTTAGAAAAGAGATGTTGATTCAGTCCAAACTAGAACACTGTTCAGTCATTGGGTCATATCTGCAATTGTAGATCTTGGATTTCAATTCTGGTTTATATGGCTAGAAAGCTAAGACATAGGCCTAAAACATTCATGCGGAGTGGAAAGAATCAATTCTGCTTGTTTGGAAGTCCAAATCTTAGCAATAACTGAGAAGTCGAATACGTCCCGCAGCCCTCATAATCGCTCAATGTTTAGCCCATATCTCGAAGTCCTATAAGTCCAAATGCACCGATTGTTTTTTTGTTGGAAAGCCGAGACAATTTCCTAGAACTTTCTCATGCGACAATCTATTCAAATTTCGACATTAACAATAATGTTTTGTCTGATAAGAAGATAAGGATTGTCACCAAGTCAAGATGTGGCCAACCACTCAACAATTAATCATTAAATCAATAGTTTCAAATTTTGGCCTATAAAGGAGGCATTTGCCATATATTTAGGTATCTTGGTTTTAGATCAAGATCATGTTCTTGCTCTCTCGCTTTATATTTTGTAATGCTTAAGTTTCGCTTATATTAATCTCTTGTTTATGTTTTTCGCTTCCTTTCATTTACTTAGTTAACTTATATCTTATTTATGTTCTTATCTTGTTTATTTATGTTTCTCTCTTTCATTATGTTTAGCTAAGTTTATTATGTCAAGGTGAAAAGGTTACACTAATGGTGTAAGAATATGTATGGTATAAACTCAACATGGACCTTAATGTTTGATACTAACATGTTTTCTATTTGTTATCTTATTCACTTTTAATACTTTGCTTGTTAAATGGTTAATCTAGATTTAGGTTGTATAACCCTTGGTACAACAAATTTGACACTTTCATAGCCCAAATGCAGACGGATAACCGACACATGTGCTATGAAAGGTGTCACACGTGGAGCAATGCCGCAAGATCGCCCACCACCCTCATCAGTGTGGAGTTTCTATCTTGGAAAATATAGGAAAATAAGGAATTCTTGTCTTTATCGAGGAAAAATGGAATGGGAGCCGCCACCTAATATTTTGGTCACTAAGAACACCAACCGGTCCCGTAGATCTGTATGGAGACCGGTTGTGTAAAGGGAAATGTATGCCCCAAATATGTCCTACCTAAGGTAAGTCGCATTGTTTAATTCTTTGATAAAAACTAAGATCTTGTCATGTTTTTTAATTGTTGGTCTATCTATGGTTCAAGAAAAGCCCTCCTCAAGAAGGGAGGTTCTTATCTTATGGGGTAAAACCTAATCGTGCCAACGCCAAATAAAGAAACTACCTTTTTAATATTGGGAATACGCTTTTACGTATAAATTCCTAATCCTGATATTAAAAGAAAAAATATTTTTTTTATGTTTTTGAAATATTGGCCTAGTTCTCGGACTTTAATAAACTAGTTATTAAAGTCAAGATGCATGATAAAACATATTTTGAATTTTTATGTTTTTTTATATAAAAAATGATATGACTTTTTTTTATTATCTTTGAGAGACTTGGTCATATGCATGAAAGAAAAATATTTTTTTTGTTTATAAATTTTTTTGTAATATTTTGATCTAAAACCGAGTATTTAATATCAGATTCGTGATCTTTTATGGTATAAAAATACAAACCAATATTAAGCAAAATTCCATAACAAAATACGCTGAAAAAAATAACAAATTTTTCTAAAAATATTTTTTGAAAAATTTTTGATGATCCGACCAGCCTCGACGATAACAACAAATGGGCCAATTCCCACGCTGCATGAATAGTGGGCGGAATCTGCTCACGACCGGGACAAAGAAGAAGAAGAAGAAGAAGAAGAAGAAGGGGTGAGGGAAGGTCGACCCGCGGTGGTTCTAACGCGGCAGGAGGACAGCGGTGCAAGCGTGTTGGTCGAGGGTGGTCAAGGCGGCAGAAGAATGAAGAAGAGGAAAATCATAGAGGGAGAGGACCGCCGCTGTCGTGGGCCGGACGGTGGTTGTGTTGGCTTCTCGTGGTGGAGATGGTGGCTGAAAATCTGACGGTGATGACAAGGGGTTGCCCTGGATGGTGGGGAGAGAGAGAGTGTGAAGAGATAGATGGCGTAAAAAGGAAAAATTCAAGGGAAGAAGCTAGTTTTGTTGGCTGGCTTTGAACCTCAA
The DNA here is from genome assembly GCA_015852605.2 of Populus deltoides. Taxonomy (NCBI): domain Eukaryota; kingdom Viridiplantae; phylum Streptophyta; class Magnoliopsida; order Malpighiales; family Salicaceae; genus Populus; species Populus deltoides. Next base: position 9,225,828 of record CM027576.2, on the reverse strand, counting down.
ATTTCTCCACCCTTGAGCATGAAGATAAAATCTATTTATAGGCGTGTGGAAGAGGGACACTTTATCTCTTCTTGTGCAAAATCTCAGCCCTTGGTTCAACCGGAAAGCATCTCAACCATTGGCTCAAAGTAGCAATGATGAACTGCCGCTTTGGCAGAAAAATGGTTGGTCGGGTTGTTCACTTTCAGGTGTGCCACCGCTTCTGTAGCCTCGATCAGCCCGAATAGCTTACATTAGTGTGTAGTCGGTATCACAGATCGCTTATGCGGTAACGCTTTCATCCAATTTGGTGAAGAAACGAGGCGCCAAATGCCTTGGGAAAGTGGGCACCCAACCAGCCTACTCGGAGAAAAACGATGAATAGTATCTTACAATTTAGTCCTTCAATTTGTGATTTATTTCTATCTACACCCCTCATTGGCTTCAAACTTTTAATTTTGTTCAATTTAAACCCAGATTTCGACGTATTTTTTCTTTTAGTCCTTGGTTTTGGATTTATGCAATTTGACCCTTAATTGATCAATAAACTTCCAATTTCTTCAATTTGACCCCTGATTTGGTCAATTTCAGTCTCTTTATTTACATGCCTTTTCCAATTCGGTCCTTGGTTTTCGATTTCTTCAATCAAGTCCCTCATTGGCCATCAAACTTCAATATTTATGCAATTAAGCCCCTGATTTAACCAAATCAACTTTCAAAAATTCTACTTTGACCCCAAAACTTTAATTTCTTCCAATTAAAAGCCTAAAATGATTTTAAAATCATTTTTTCTTGTAATCAAACCCTATATAAATTCAATTAAACCTCCAATAAAATTTAATTGAGTCCATAAACATCTTACTTTGGATTTTTTTCCTCAAATTGAATTTTTCTTTGTCAACAAGGCTCTTCATTTGTAAAATATACTATCAAATTTTAATCTTTGAATTTTTTAGCCTCCTCAACCAATTTCTAGCCATTTTCCAGGCCTCGACATCCTCCTCCCATCGTTATTATTTTTTGATTTTTTTGTTTTTAGTTCGAATATATTTTTTTATTTTTGGTAGAGAAAAGGTGAATAACAAAAAAATGGGTTATGACAAAAGGAACTTGATTTGTTATTAACATAAGTTATAATCATGAATGCTCGGACAACATTTACAAGTATTAGCATTATTTGAATAAGTTAAATTATGAAATCATGTTAACAATTTATAATCCGATTAGAACCTTCTTTGTGTGTGGTTTCCAGTTGAATAATAAGAGTTTATACTTTACTTGTTTAAAATACTATTAGTGGATCCTCTAACCTTGACATTTGTTTTTATCATTGTTTAATCCTCACATTAGTCTTACATCTCAAAAGTCCTCTTTAACTTCTCTTCTCTCTCTCTCTCTCTTCTTCTTCTCTTCTTCTTCTTCTTATGATTATTGTTGTTGTTGTTGTTCTTGTTGTTGTTGTTCTTGCTGTTGTTGTTGTTATCATCTACAATTTATATAGTTAACCTCCCTATGGTTCAACATCGGTCTTCTCCGGGTTATTTATTAATTCGACACTCCGTGCTTGGGAGAAGACATCAATCTTTTGGTTGTGTCAAGTTTTTTCCGCCATGCTGCGGGGAGCTAAATCCTTGTATAAATTATAATATTTATTTTATTCTCTTTTCACTTTTCTTGTATCTAACTTTGTTTTGTTTCCTTTGTTTTGTTTTCTTATTCCTTTTATTTTCTTCCTACATGTGCATGAGAGTTTGGTCACGCACATTAAGTGGTAGACTTTGTCTGTATCCTCATCATTTTCAAAAAATACGGCGGTAAGAAGATAATAATCGCCGCTTCATAATGAGAATAATCGGTAAGAACACTTAGAGACCACATGAATCCCACAAGAACAAGTGCACCCTCATGCATAGTTTTTCCTCCTATTGCATCTCATTTTAATTTTAAGTCAAGCATCATTCAACTTTTACCTTCTTTTCATGGCTTAGATTTAAAAAAATCAATACTTGCATTTAAGGGAATTTGAGGAGGTCTGTCTCTATAATGACTCAAATTGTAGCATGAACACCATCGATTAAAGCTTTTTCCTTTTTTCATTAAAAGATAAAGATAAAACATAGCTACAAAATTTGAGACCATGATCTATTCGTGCTTGGGATGAAATGCAACAAAAATTTTTAAAGAATTTTTTTCGTCTCACAAAAACAAACACTTTCAAAAAGACAAATCATCACTTTCACTAAAAAACCAAGAGAAACATTTTATCAATGTTGGGATAGGTATCGAGACTTGCTTAATACTTTCCCCTCATCATGGTTTTGAAACATGGAGATTGGTTTCACATTTTATGAAGGGTTAACACCTAGAGATAGATAAATGGTTGAATTGATGTTCAATGGAACTTTTGAAGATAAAGACCCTAATGAAGCAATGGAGAGTACCTAGAATTGTTAGCTGAAAATGCTCAAAATTGGGACACTACAAGCACTTATGAGGCACAAAGTAAAACCTAACCTCATACATCTAGTGGAGGCATGTACAACCTTAGGGAAGATCATGACCTCCAAGCCAAGTTTGCATCTTTAGCTAGAAAAGTCGAGGCACTAGAATTGAAAAAGAGTGGTCAATTAAAATCTATTCAAGATATTATGTGTCAAATCCCTGGAAACCAATGAACATTCAACCAATGACTGTCCAACTTTGCCTTCTTTTAAGGAATGTCTCCATAAACAAACACATGTTTTAAAATGTTTTCAAAGACCCAATCTAACCCATACTCGCAAACATACAACTCTGGTTGGAGAAATCACCCAAATTTTAGTTGGAAAAGTGATAACAATAATACACAAACTTCACATCCACCGTTTCAATCACACCATAATGTCCAAGATTCTCATGGATATGCACCTCCTCGTGCTCCCCCTCCTAGAAGAAATCTTGAGGAAACATTGCATGCATTCATTGAAAAGCAAGAGACAATCAACACTCAACTTGCTCAAAGCATGACAGATTTTAAAGATACTCTTGCAAAATTTACATCTGTTCTCAATTTTCAAGAGAAAGGTAAGTTTCCATCTCAAACACAGAAAAATACCAAGGGGCAATACAATGCAAATGTAAGTAGTCCCGAAGCCAACACATGGATCAAGTCAAATTAGTCATTACTCTCTCAAGTTGGTAAGGTTATTGAAAAACCCATTCTTTAACCTTGTGAGAAAGATGATGAGTGAATCTCGAGGGTAAGGGAAGGGATTGAATTTGAACATTGCAAAGAAAAAGACTCGATTTCCGACAAAGACTTCCATTTCCTCATGCCATGACCAACTCAAATCTTTGGAACTTTCAAACAGGTAAGGATCAATATGCCTTTGTTGGATGCTATTAAACAAGTATCTTCTTATGCTAAATTTTTCAAAGATCCGTGCCTGTGTGAAGAGAAAACTGAATGTGAAAAAGAAAGCCTTTTTTAGCCGAATAAGTAAATGCTATTCTTTAGAACAATAATGCTTTGAAATATAAAGACCCGGTTATCCTACAATTTCATGCTTTATAAGAACATAAAATTGAAAGAGCTTTACTTGATCTTGGAGCTAGTGTAAATTTACTTCCATATTTAGTTTACCAAAGTCTCAATCTAAGTGAGTTAAAACTAACTTCTATAACTCTTTTACTTGGCCGATAGATCTGTAAAAGTGCCTAGAGGAATAGTTGAGGATGTGTTAGTACAAGTTGATAAATTCATTTACCATATGGATTTTATTGTCTTGGACACACAACCTGTTGAACCATGTAATTCATTTCCCGTTATTTTCTGGACGCTCATTTCTTGCAACTTCTAATGCATGGATTAATTATAGGAATGGACTCGATGAATAATCTCAAATAGGGAATAATCAGTAGTAGAATGCACACTACGATTATATGCAAATTCAATGAATGGCAAACAATCTTTCCAATTTTTAAGATTCTTCTGAATGATAGCCCTCAACAATTGAATCAAAGTCCGGTTAATAACCTTTGGCCATCTGTTTGTGGATAACAAGTAGTAGAATATAAAAGTTTAGTTCCTAACTTACCCCACAAAACCTTCCAAAAGTAACTCAAAAACTTAACATCTCGATCGGATACAATGCTCTTAGGAAGACCATGATAGTATGTCAAACTTGGATTTTGATGTAAAATGCGCAACTGTCCAGTTTCATGGTATGTGGAGTCTCTTGACATGTTGTCCTACCTTGGGTTAAAAGTTCAGTCAATTGGAGTTCGGGAAGGCATTGCAATACTGGTCAACAGAGGCTATACGAATTTTGTTATTTACTTCCTATTTGGCTAGGATTTTTTTCCTACAAGGATGTGGCAGCTTGTTTTGGGAATCTTCTAGTTCTACAAGGATCTTTAATAGGCTACAATATAGTTTCCAAGTGTGGCAAGGAATCTCCTAGTTCTACAAGGATCTTGTGTATTGGAGGGATAATCTCCCTTGGTTATCTAAAAAATCTAAAACGACTTATTGAAGAACAACTGCCTTCGTGGCATCATCCTTATACTTCTCATTTGTGAATCAATATTCTATGGGTGGGGGTTTCTGTTTCCAATAATGGTGGTGCCTAGGTACAAGTTATTTTTGTGTCATACCTATCAAATCTGATTTACTTGGCTTTCCTGGAAATTGTGTCTTTGCGTGTGGGTTGCATGACCACATGATCATAAGGTTCGCATCAATAGCTTTCTTATCATACATGAAGGGGTAGACTTCTAAATATGTACTTGTTTTTGCCGCAAACTTCGTTTTGTGTGTTGGTGAGATATTCTCCCTTCTTTGGTTCTTTAAAGGACTGAAAATAACTTATGAAAAAACAACTGACTTCGTGGCGTCATCTTTACACTTGTCGTTCACGAATCAATATTTGTTGGGTGGGGGGTTGTTTCCAATAATGCTGTTATCTTTGTGTCACTCCTATTTAATTTTATTACTTGGCTTTCCAAGAATTGATGTTTTAGCATTTGGGTTGCTTGATTGCGTGATCAAAAGGTTTCACATCATTTGGTATCAGAACTTAGCTCCATTAATCGAGTTTTATCCTTTTGAAATTGTCATTTCTTGTTGATTCGCAAAAATATTGACATTTCATTTTTTGCTATTGTTCAAAATATACCAGTAGCATAAAAAAAGAAAAAAATAGTCGCTCAATCGACATTTATTTCTCCTACCGCATAAAAACCGGATCAAATCAACTTCAAATTGGTGTCAAACTTGATACCGATTAAATCAACTCGTAATTAGCTCAAACTTGACAAGTCTAATTATTGGGCTCCTAATAGGACCATATATTAATTTTAAAGTCAATTGCATATTGTTTGCTTAGAATTTCAAGTCCGAATTTGATTAGGTTTGATTCATAATGTTTTTAAGGCCCCGCATATCAAACCTTATTGACAATTACTCAAATTTAGTATTCAGATATATGGGTTGAGATCACACCATATATCAAATTTGAGCTCATTTAGACATCTTTTACCTTAGGTTCCGGGAATACGACTTGTGGTAAACGAAGTCCGTTTTTGGGTCAACCTTAAAACTTGTTTTGTTTCGTTGTTTTCGTTATTGCAGCATATATTAATCATATATAACATATTTGGGTATTTGTTTCCATCATTTTTGCATACTTCGTAATTGTTTTTAATTGAGTCTTCAGTCTTATTCATAATTTTGATAGATTATGCTGTTAAGTTGGCTCTATTTTGTGTTGGATTTAGTTCCGCAAGAGGCAAAGAAGGTGAGACGAGGGGGAAAATCTAATTTTGAGTGAAACATGAGCGACATGAGGAAATGTTTTTTTACCATTAACCAATTTTTTTTAGGTATAATCATGTGTGATCAGAAGAACACACCACCCCCATCCCGAGGGTGATATAAAGTTCCAAATTCAAGCCTTGATAAAGAAGATGGAGAGGGTGAATTTCATGATGGGGAATGTGTGTGACAGACTTGAGAAGGTTGAAAAATGTGGTAACGAGGCTGGAACAAGTACCCAAGAGATGAGCAAGGTTGGAGCTGAATTGAAATCAAACAATAATAGTAGGGCTGAAAGGCCAAGGTGAGCTGATTATGAGGATTTTGAGGATGAGGCTATGGGCCATAGGAAAGGTTTTCGACATCCTAGAAACCAAAGGGACTTTGGGAATAGAACCAGGGCCAATTCGACCAAAGGGGACATTTCCATCACTTTAGGGGACATGATGATGTAGATGGTGGTTTGGATGCTATCAAACTGAAAATACCATCTTTTCAAGATAGAAACGATCCCTAGGTGTATTTTGAGTGGGAGAAAAAGGTGGATTGGATTTTTTATTGGCATAACTATTCGGAGGCAAAGAATGTGAAATTAGTAGTCATTGAATTCATGGATTACACACTGATTTGATGGGATTAGAATGTGATTAGTAGCATGAGGAGTGGATAAAGACCAATATTGTCATGGGAGGACATGAAAGTGTTGATGAGAAGACGATTTGTGCCTAACCACTACTATAGAGAGTTGTATATGAAATTGCAAGGTTTGAATCAGGGTTCTAAATTTATGGATGAGTATTTCAAGGAGATAGAGATTGCATTGATTCGGGCCAATGATTGAGGATAGAGAAGCCACTATGGCTACATTTATTAATAGGTTGAGTAGAGACATTGCAAATGTTGTAGAATTACAACATTATATGGAATTGGAGGACATGATCCATATGGCAACAAAGTTGGATAGGCAAATAAAGAGAAGGGGCACCACACGTGTTCAGGCCAACTCGACTTCATCTTCTTTAACATGGACGCCGAATTTGAAGAGAGAGGGTTGTCTAGCCACAACCTTATATACATGCAAAGGCTGGACCAACTAAGGCTAAAAAGGATAATCATACAGATGGAAAAGGTAAATCTGAATCTCAACCTCCTCATGATAGAGATATTAAATGCCATAACCAGACATGAAGGTTAGACGATTCAGATTAATAAAACTTCTTGTTTGCCGCGCTTAGTGTGTGTGTGTGTTGGTGGGATAATCTCCCTTCCTGAATGCATTCGGTTAGATTGAGGTTCTTATGGATGATGGGTTTGACTCAATTCTTTTGGTGGGTAATTCGACCAGATCAGGACATTCTATGCATGAGTTGTTTTTGGGCAGCAAAGAAAGTTTATTTGGAGTGTATTTTACGTCTAGTCTGGTCTCTATTCATGGAAATCGATTTAGTGCCTCTGGTACTACTTGGTAAAACTTCTCTAAACCTTCCTTTCTAGGTTTTCTTTCTTATTTGAAATTGAATTTGGACATACAACCTATAACTAAGAAGCTAAACTAAAAAAAAAAAGCTTGATTCAAGTAATTAATGATTAGTATCATTGGAAACAACACCAAAAGCTTGACGAGTGTTGAAGTCATGCAAATTTAAAACCTTTAAAATTAATGATTTATAGTATAGAAAGTAAGGGTATCATCCTACAAAGATACTATTATTAGGACTTAATTATTCAATCAAAACAAGCTATTTAAGTTTATATTAAGGCAAACCAAGTAAAGATGCACTAAATTTTAAAAATCTTGTTTATGATCTAAACTACATCAAAGCAACTTAGAAAGCTAAAAAAATGAAAGAAATCAATTATGAAAAAATTAAGAGGCAGATTTGTCATAATATAAATATAGAGAGAATATTTTTTATTACTTTATAAGATGTATTTCTCAATGATAATTGAACATCAATAATTGAATTTAGATATGTTTTCTAAATTGATTTGTGATAACAAATAAATCAACCATGAAAAAACAATAAGTTTTTTTTACATATCCTTACTTTTTAGTTAATCTAGCATCCATGCTTCAATCAAACCCAATCACATAATTACCTTTATTAATCATGCAAGAATTAATTCTATGACAGCATTAAGATCTAACATCAAGATAATTAAACACGCATGGGTAATTAATTTAATCAAGATTTATGCTTTCTAAGTAACAAATAATCAATCATGGGTTCAAAAATTAAATACTTTTTCTACTTTATTTATTTAATTAGTTATACATCTGACATAAACTAATCAATAGCAATACATGCATCATATATAATTTAGCTAATCAATCATTAAGTTTGATCATAGAAAAACACAAGATATTCATGAATCATTATCATATATAAAAAAATTTTAAACACGGATTCCTCGTGATAATTTAAGATCCAAGAGTACCGATTAACATAACTTTGAATAAGGAATTTTTTTATGACCATATAATTCCTCTCCCTCTTTTCTTGTATGTTCTGAATGTGACTACCCTTTCTTTCTTTAAGGATAGGGTCAGTTATGTGTGCATGATGAGGCAGAGAAGTTTTCTAGTTACCAAATAATTTCTAATTAGATAATTTTAAGGTTTCCTTATACTAATCTGATTCTAATAACTTGTGCATTGACTTTGACCTTTTAGAGAGTTTTTGTGGTCATGTGGAACCCTTTACATGTTATTAATAAGTTGCCATGAAATCATCCTAATATGGAAAGATTAGGTTGGCCTCGTGTTAGTCTACTAGCATATTTCAAATATGTAGTTTTCTCATGGATGAGTTATTAGGTCTACCATATATTAATTAAAAGCTTACGATGTATAGTTTTTAGCCCAATCTGAATCGCAGCAAAATTTCTTCTATAGTTCTAGATATAGTCTAAATAGTACACAAAGGTTCAGCTTGTCAGATTTACTCTAACCAATTCTAATCCCATTAGGATTTCTTATTCAAGTTGGATTCCTTCTACAATTATAATTTGCACTTCATAGCTCAAATATCTTATCCCAATGTGCTCTTTCTAGTCCTTTACTTGAAATTATGCTAAAAATTGATGCGGATTAGCCCAACACCAAGCGTAATCATGCCAACGACCCATTGAAGGTGCCACTTGAGCTAATCATAAGAGCTAGGGTGAAGAAGATTATAGAAGCATTGAATGAGCTTGTTCAAAACATATGAAGCAAAATGGACCTCGAGGGGCTTGGGACATTTAAGGAGCATGAAGGACAACCTTTAATTCATCTAGTTTAGGTCCAAGAAGAGCCCAATTCATGCGGAACAAGGGGTTGATGTGTTCGGCCCAATACTAGGCTTGTTATTTTTCCTAATGCTACAAGGATAAAAAAAATCAGCAATTTATTCTCCTAAATAAGTAAGGAAGTTGGCCATATCTTATTCCTAAAGAGTATGTAATCCATAATGCACAAGAAAATAATATTTCTCTAATTTTCACATATTTTTAGCAGATTTCATTCTTGTCTTCAAATATGTTGTTCTTTCTTATTTGGATGAATTAATAGGCCTACAATTTATTACTGGAAAGGTTTGAATGTCTAATTTCCAACCCAATTAGAATCTTAGCAGAATTACATATGTAGTTCGTAATATTGTCCAAACAGTAGATGAAGGTCCAGATAGACAGATTTGACATAATTCATCCAATAACTTAGACCCTCTAAAATAATCCATTCCCAAACTCCTATTTACCTGCAATTCTAACCTAATATCACTCAACCCAACTGTCGAGTTAAAAGTTATTCATGATAGTGTAAAGTTGGACATTAGAAAATTTTACATCAAAATCTAATTCTAACATTGCTTGGATCATATCAGATTAGACCAATTATAAGTGAAAAAGCCTAGAGTATCAAAGAGGATGGTGATGCATGCTTGAGAGTTATAATTTTGATCATTTGTCACATTTACATCAACGATTCATGACATTTGGATCGAACAAGCATCGAGAATTCCTTCTAAGGTGATATCAAGCATGAAGTTGAGTTTAAATAAGGATCAAGCCCTAATCAAATTAATCCAAGCAAGGGATGGAGCGCTTAACATGTGCCAAAGCTTTGCTACTTAGGTTTATATTAATGGTCATAGCTTTTAACTCGATCGTTGCATCAGGCTAAAATTTTACTAGATGATTTTAAAGGCTTTATTTTCTATAAGGCTAAAATTTTGTACCATTCAGAAATTGAAAAGGTCTTACAATAAAGCGTAGAAGTTACTATTTAGAAATATAAGGATTGAGCTTTTATTTATTTGTGACTTGGGCTTTGTATTTTATTTTACCTGTACGTTTAAGTAAGTTAATTATTTTGGTTTAATTCTCAGCCCATTATTAATTAGGGTTTATTTTTGTTTAAGTCCAACATATAAGTAGTTTTATTTTTATGATGTGAAAAATAAATGGTTTTTTTAAAATAAAAATCACATAAGCATTCTTACTTTATGATATTCATTAAACTTATCAAGGAGATAATCTTTGTGGTACTTTATTCAAGTAATCAACGAAGTTGAGGTTTTATAATTTGATTTTAGCTTTTTTGGATAAGTATTCCAATTCTTGATTGTGAGTTCTAGGAGGGTTGCTCATCACAACAATCACCATGAAGGTTTCTTGAATTTTATGCACAAAGATGAGGAGGTATATACTTACTGATGTGAACCTCGTGATCACGTGATCACGCAACCCATAATCAAGATTGAGATCTGATCCCGGAAAGCGAAATAGGTTTTATAGAAGTGTGACACAATGAAAACCTACCCTAAGGCACCAACACTATTGGAATGAGTAGAATGATGCCACGAAACCAGTTAATCTTCGATAAGTCAGATTCAGTTCGTTCAAGAACTAAAAAATGCAAGAATCACTCTCACACACTAAAACTGAAAAATTCGAAGTAATCATCATCAAAGGCTGTCGAAATTTTGGTTACATGAGTTTAAATACATCTTGAAAAATTAACGCTAATGGACCCCTTATGTGGACTTATATGAGGTCCACTCAAAACTTACCCAAAACCCTAAACTGAAAAATCCATAACATAATCTAAACAAACCTCGGATCCTACCTCAAAACAAAGTATTAATTAAGCCCAAACAAGCTTTGGGTTGTAGCTAACTGTAATTAAATAAAGCCCCTAATATTAAATCCATATTCTGTCATGAGAAGAAGAGAAGGAAGTAAAATATTACAAAACTGATTCAAGGCATATTTATAGCCTTCCATGTAGCCCCTTAATCCTAGAAACAAAAGGAAAAGGTAGTGACCCATGTTGTTTCCAAGTTGTAATAGGATTCTTTTGTTTCTTTTGTTGTCCTCACGTCATGGCCCAAATAAAGTTGTATTGGGCCCCTCTTGCACATGGATAAGATGTACTAGGGTTTCCTATTGATACTCCAATGGACCTTTAATGTCCTTAAGGTAAATACTACAACAGCCAACTCCAGGTCGTGTACCGGGTAGTTCACCTCATGAGTCTTTAACTGCCTTGATACATAGGCGATCACCTTCCCATGTTGCATCAAAACACACCCCAATCCCTTCCCCGAGGCATCACTATATACCACAAAACCCTCGGTCCCTGAGGGAAAGGTTAACACTGGAGTAGTGGTGAGTCTCCTCTTCAATTCTTGGAAGCTTTTCTCACATTCTTCTGATCACACCCATTTCTTATTCTTCCTAGTTAGCTTGGTGAAAAGGGTTGCAATCAGGGAAAAACCTTCGATAGTATCCTGCAAGTCCCAGGAAGCTACATATTTCGGTGATCGAAGTCGGTCTTTCCCATTTCAAGACTACTTTGACTTTTTGGGGGTCTACAAAAACACCTTCGATTGAAATGGCATGTCCCTAAACATCACTCTCTTCACCAAAATTCACATTCACTCGGTTTTGCATATAATCCGGTGATCTCTTAAGGTTTGTAAGGTTTGCCTCAAGTGTTCTCTGTGCTCCTCAAAAGAATTCGAGTACACCAAAGATACCATCAATGAATACCAAGACAAACTTATCAAGGTATGGTTGAAAAACCCGTTTCATCAAGTCCATGAAGAATTTGGGCCGTTCGTCAACCCGAACGGTAGCACCAAAAATTCATAAGTGTCCCAGAACGAGTTCTAAATGCGGTCTTTGCTACATCCGCTTCTTTAATCTTCATCCGATAGTACCGATCTCGGATCTATCTTCGAAAATGCCCTCGCTCCCTTTAATTGATCAAACAAATCATCTATCCGAGGTAACGGATACTTTTTTTTCATTGTTATTTTGTTCAACTGTCGATAGTCAATACAAAGTCTATGGGTTCCATCTTTCTTTCTTACAAATAGGAGCGGTGCTCCCCAAGGAGAATTACTGGGCCGTATGAACCCTTTGTCTAACAATTCCTGTAGTTACTCTCTTTAACTCGTTGGTTCTGCTGGAGCCATCCGGTATGGTTGTTAGGCTATGGGTGGGACTCCAGGAAAAGTGTCTATGGACACCTCTGCCTCTCGCTCCGGGGGTAGTTCCGGTAGTTCTTCGGGAAACATATTTGGGAATTCCTTCACCACAGGATATCCTTCTGTCGTCGACCTTCATCATCAGAGTTTAAGATGTATGTGAGGTATCCCATACATCCCTTTCTTAAAAGTTTTTAGGTTGTTACCACCGATATTAAGGCAATCGGTTTGAGAATTCTCTCTCCAAAAATCATTCTCTCGCCCTTAGGGGTTTGGAAAGTAACAGTTTTAGCATAACAATCTAGCCTTGTATTTACTCAGCCAATTCATGCCTGGGATTATGTCAAAATCATGCAGCTCTAAGGGAATCAAGTCTCCTTCTGTTTCATACCTAGATAGATTAACCCCCACATCCACATACACAATATTTGTTTCAACCATGTTTCCCATTGGAGTTCCAATTTCGAATCCCTTCTCTACTATTTCTACTCCCTTTCTCAGTTTAGTGACAATTCTCTTAGCAATGAATGAGTGGGTGGCTTTCGGATCAAACAACACATGCACCTTAAAATCATGCAATAGTAGTGTACCTACCACCACATCCTAGGCAGCCCTTACCTCCTCCTGTGTCAGGTGGAAGACCCTCCCCGAGGTCCGATCATTTTATGCAAACACTCATCCTATTAGCTTTTCATGATTTGTTGCCGAAGGGGATATGGGATGGACTCTCGGAGACCAGTCATTTCTTTAGAGATATATGTTCTAGCAAGTTGAATGTTGATCATATTGAGAGGCTTGAAACGAATATCGTCGAGACACTATGCAACATTGAGGTGATCTTCCCTCCATAATTTTTTGACTCAATGGAGCATCTCCCCATACATCTACCGTTCGAGGCAAAAGTTGGAGTACCGGGTCCAAAGGATAGATGGATGTACCCATTCAAACAATTAGATATTACGGTTGCAATGTAATTCATATATAAAAGTATTTTCTTTGTTTTTCTTAATTGAAAATATTTGATTAATTCAATGCAGGTACTTGTTCAATCTCAAGAAAAAGGTTAAGAACAGAGCATGTTGAGGCTTCGATATGTGAGGCCTATATTGTTGAGCAGATCTCAACATTTATCTCGTACTATTTCGAACCTCATCCGAGAACGAGAATCAATCGTGTTCCACGACATGATGATGGCGGTAAAGTGCCTTCTAGTGGGAACTTGTCAATATTCTCCAATCCTGAACGACCTACACCTAAAAATGCCGTAAGAGGAAGATATTTGTCGAAATAGAGTTCAAACAAGCACACAATTATGTCCTATTTAACTGTGATGAGCTGAGACCTTTTATTCAGTGAGTATATGTGTGATACTAATTAAACTTTGTTAATAATATACTGTTTATATATTATAATATCATACACTCATTATCACTTGCAGGCAACATCGACAATATTTGTTGTCCAATAACTCACAGTTGACCGAATCCCAGATCTTTCAATTACAAGATGAACAATAAGCCACGTGGTTCAGAACACATGTAAGTACTATCACAAACTCATTATCACTTGCAAAATTACTGTATGCATGTCATTACTGTATGCATTACATACAAGGTTTGTCAAATAGGAAGGAGTGCTGCTAAGTCATTGTCTTCACTAAGCCTGGGCCCTGAAAGAAAAGTTAAGTGCTACAACGAATATTTTGTCAATGATATGTGTTCCATATTAAAGAATACGGGCATGGAAGAAAGACATACAACAACAGTGTTTATGTTAAAAGATCGACTAGTAGTGAGCTAGAAGTTGACTACTATAGTAGATTGGAGGAGGTCATCAAACTGCAATATAATAATGAGCAGAATAGAGTGTTTTTATTCAAATGTTATTGATATGACACGACTGACAGAGAAATCAGAGTTGATCCGCAACGTAAACGATGTCTTTGTTTTCGCAAACAATGTCAACAAGTTTATTACACATACATCTCTTCCTTTAGAAAGGATCAATCAAAAAGTTGATTGGTTATCCATTTTAAAAACAAAACCTAGGGGTTGTGTCGAGCTTGTTCAGGATGAGAACGAAGACACAAGTGTGCGAGATGAAGTCTTTCAAGTTAGTGAGTTGGTTGAACTATATCGAGTTGCACCTTCGATTGACTTGGAAGAAAATTCAAGTTAACAAGATGAAATCCTATTGATGTTGACGCAGAGGAGTTGAATGTTGTTTTGAGATCTAGCGGATAAGCAAGTGTCGATAAAGATGATGATATCTATATTGAAGATTGCGATGAAGGTGATAACTATTCAATTGATAATGAAAAAGAAGAAAATTCTGCCTAACTATCAAAATGAAACTCGTGTAAAACATTTTTTCATGTAATATATATTATGCATGATATATTTTGTAACATGAAATATTTATTTTATAAGTTTATGTATTGTTTAAGCATTTTTGTTATTGTTTTATGCGATGGACAGTTTATCATTTAAGTGTTTGCAGGAAGATAAATAAGCAATACAAGCATCATCTTTCTTGCACACTACACTATCACCGATCGACTATATTGACGGATTCCAGTCCTTCGGCATTTCACAAGAGCGTCGCTTAGAAATGCCACAACCATCACCGACACCTTTATGGATCGGATACGGTTCATCGGCATTTCACAAAGAGTGTCCCCGAAATGCCATAACCATCACCCATGAATTTGCTGAGGCGGATACCGATGCTTAATATTGTGCAATTCCAAAGGGTTGGACATTAAATGTATCTCTGACCATGTGTATTTGTCGACGGAATTACTGATGGACTGCGAAAAATATGGAGGGTAATTAAAAATGATGGTGCAAAATTCAAAATTTACCTTCGGATTTTCAAAACGTCACCGAAGGATTAATTTAAAATAATATTTTTTAATTGTCGTTGGGGAAAGCCGTCGGTAAAAAGCGTACTATAAATCCCAGCGATCCCTCTTCAATTCATTTTTTCATTTGCTTCGTTATTCCCTTTTCATTTTCGATTTTTTTCCTCTCATTTCCTTCAAGACTTTTGTTTTTTTTTTGCTTGTAATCTCTACTTGAATCTTCATCAAATTAAAAGGTATGTGTTTTCTCCATTTCATTTTACTTTAAGGATTTGTTTTTCTTTGTTTTAGCTATTTTTATTTTTTTTTTTGTTTTTTATTTTGGTGTATTTTTATAATGTAGATAAAGTCTTGAAATAAACACATTATTAAGGTAAGCATATTTCATTCATGAAGTCTATATTTTTTTAAAAAAATTATAGAATATATTTTATTGTTTGTATTGCTATAATAATTGAATAATTTGTTGAATTGTAATTGTTAATGTTGAATTTACCTTAGAATTAGTAATTGAATATGTTGGAATAATTAGTAATTTTACTTTATTATTGCATTATTTGTGTTTAATTATTTCTAGAGTTTTTTTTTGAATTTATTGGATATATTTTATTGTTTGTATTGCCATAATAATTGAATAATTTGTTGAATTGTAATTGTTAATGTTGAATTTACCTTGTAATTAGTATGGATGTTATTTGTATTGATGATATGTTATATACAATATTAGTATAAATGGGGTCAATTGGTTATGGCTATTGTCAATTTTTATAGGTTTGAAAAGTTTAGGAAGTCTCTAGGGGAGGTGTTGTCAATATTTTTTTAACATTCGAATTTAATTATATAATTATTCATACAAAATTGTGTAGATCCAGTGAGAACAAAATGCACGACTTGTCGCTCACGTATGGTCGCGACTAGTTCTTCTAGCAACGAGGATGACATATCCTTAGGTACCTGTCAAGAAGAGGCACCTGCGCCATCAACCGATGCTACCTCTTCCAGCGCGGTTTCACAACGCAGAGGTGGCATGCCTTCGCAGCGGAATTAATTCACCCGTAATTCACCGCGGTGGAAGGATGACCTTTCAATATAAGTTTGTTAAGGTTTTAGTTTTTTTTAATTATAACATAATTTATGAACAACTAATCAATATTTCATTAATTTAATTTATTTTCAGGTTCAAAAACATTGAGGCCGCTCTGAGTAATATCATCAACATTTAAATCGTCGATGGAGATTCCATTATTTCAATGGAGTCGTATCCAGTACATCCCCGAATGGATACCTCAAATCGATGCATGGTTTGACAGATTTTGAGGTTGGTGTTAATTTCTAATTTCCAGCTTATTTCTAATAAATTATTAATATAATTGTAAATAAATTATTATTTTTATTTAAAATTAATTATTTATACACAGGACAAATTCGACGAGGGACAAAGTCGCATGACATTATTGTGAGGAGGGTGTGGAAACATCACGCGCAACTAGGTAACATCGAAAACAATACAAGATTTTTTAGAAAAAAATCGCTATGGAAGTAGGTTGCATGATTTTTGGTATGAAGCACAAAAAAGGCAAAACAAACTGTGAGAGATAATGGTCTTCAAGGCTAGAACGACGTGGCGGTTTGGAGGGATTTCAAATCGATATACATCCCAACAGAGATATGGTTGCACTATCTTGAGCACGTGATGTCTGAGCGGTTCACATGACGCGGCGTTTGTCGCCGCAACCGAATCGACCAATTCATGGCTCGGTGACAACACACACCGGCGGCTCCGTTCCATTTGATGCACATGCGAAACGGATGGTAAGATTAATTTAAATGAAATATATCGTTAAATTAATTTGTTGTTAATTAATTTTTTTCATTATAGGCTATGTCTCTTGAACGTGAACCGAGCCCAATGGAGCTGTTTGTTGAGATGCACGTGCGGAGTCAACCTGCCAAAAGGGGTCCCAACAGTTCGTTAACAACCGTGCTCAACACTTTATGGTATGTTTGTTCAACCATTTTATTTCGTAAGTTATTATTTTTATTGAATTGAATATGATGGTTTCTTTTTTTATTTTATTTTCAGGAGACCTATAATAGCTGATTAAGGGCTCTCATGGGGACGATCCTTCGACCCATTCGGATTTCGATCCGGATTTATGGATGGAGGTTGGATCGTCCGGTGGACCCAATAAAAATTGAGTGTACGGGATCTCCAATACTACGGTCGAGAACTTGCGGCCACCCAATCTAAGGAGTTCGTGACCTTGTAGCAACACACAGCTCAGCTCATCAAAAAATATGACAACCTATCGGCGACTTATGAACTCTCGGTGAATTATGAACAGCTTCGCCAAATGGTCATGAACATGGCATCATAGAGTGGTGATACATGTGCGTCTTCTCCTTTTTGGTCGTATAACAATCACCCTCCTCTTCCTCCTCCAGCTCCACTATTATGTTAATTTGTAATGAATATTATTTAGCTTTAATAGTTAATTTAATATTTTTTTTGAAACACATTCAATTTGTAATGAATATTATTTAACTTTATTTTTTATTTTTGATATTTAATAAAAATTTTATTTGCATAATTGGTTTCAGTCTATTGGGGTGCAATCGCATCGGGATATCAAATTTGGGCTTATTATGATATTGACGCTTGAGGTTTTAATTCGAGGTTCAATTCTACCGCAGAAACACTACTCTTAGTGAACCATAAACAAACCATCTTAGAATCAATTGAAACTTCATATTCAATCTATTCGGTGTGAGATCGAATCATATGTCAAATTTAGGCTTATTCGGATATTGTTTGCTTGAGGTTTTAATTTGAGGTTCAAATTCCCGTAAAAAACACTACTCTCAGTGAACCACATAGAAACCTCCTTAGAATCAATTGAAACTTCATATTATGTGTATTGGGGTGAGATCGCACTATATATTAAATTTGGGCTTATTTTGATATCGACTTCTTGAGGTTTTAATTGGAGGTTCAATTTTACCGCAAACTGATCATACACGGGGTTTGAGTACCTAGACATAATACAACAACCTATAAACTGAGATTTGTTGTTTTCTTGGTATCCTAATATTATATATTAAATTTGAGGTCATTTGGATTGTGTCATTCTATAGTTACCAGAATTGAGTACTTTTGTTTGGACCAGAACTGATCGAAAACAAACAAATATGAAATTGATGAGAATGACTCAAACAACCGCCAAATATCCCAAATATGATGATAATATATACTGGAAGGAACGAAATTAACAGAAACAAAACACGTTTTGAAAGACAACGCAAAACAAACCATTACAGCAAGACAAATCTCGAGTCTAAATCAGTGTTCTTCCTGTTATAAAATTTATTCTGGTCTTCGTCTTCTTGTTTTTTTCCCTATTTGTGTCATGTATTCACCAAGGGAGAGGGAACAAAGTAGGATTGTAGATCAACGATGCGAAAAACTAAGCCATGGTTTGGGGGTTTTAGAACGAGAAGTTGATAAGTGTAGAAGATTCTTCGATGATCTTCAAGCTTCATGGGAAAACAAGATACAACACGAAAAGAATGAAAGACGAAGGAGAGTTGATGTGGTTATCATTCAAAAGTATGTACGCAAGTGCTTAGTATGATCATCTATACAATGTTTTTAGAGAAAGGTGTTAGCAATAAGGGAATCCCTTAAACAAGAGGCTACTAAAGTCGCTACTAATCCGATTCAAGATTCAAGGGCGAATCTTCTTAAAGATGGTGGGAATGATACAGTTCAGTCTTATGATACGACCCAAGTAAGGTCAGATTCGGATTTTGGCGTAAAAAGCGCAACAGTCCAGGTTTACGAAAAGCAACTGGTCATAATTCTCAATCCGACTAGTTGAATGACATTTTATGTGGACTCTCCAGACATGTTGTCCAACTATGGTTTAAAATTTAGTTCAATCGAAGTTCGGAAAGGCACCACAATACTGGTCAATAAAGGCTGTACGAATTTTGTTATTTACTTCCATTTGACTTGTGAACTTTCTATTTGGTTAGGATTCTTTTCCAACTAGGATGTGGCAGCTGGTTTTGGGAATTTCCTAGTTTCACAAAGATCTTTAATGAGCTGTAATATAATCTCTAAGTGTGGCAAGGATTCCTTATTCAACCTAGCTACAGAAAAGAAAGAAGACTTCAGATTAAATTCTACTTTCAGATCAGATTTCCTAGTCTATTTGGAACAAATCATCAAACTCCCCCATAAAAAAAAAAACGACGACTTTAAGAACATAATGGTCAATCTCTTTATTATTAAAGCAAGCCTCGTATAAGGGAGATGGGAAATCATTCTCTTCACTTTGATTTCTTCTAGATTAGGATGGTTCCCTGCATGGTTTCATTCAAGTTTCATTTACTCTATTTTAGTTTTCAATGGTGTTTGGTTCTAGATGTTCAAATGATGGAGATGGGAAAGCAAGAAGCGAACATGGGTACTCGTGCTGTTATTTCTACTCCTAACATTGATTTTCAAAATGGTTCTTTCCACTCCATAAGTAAATAAGCCATTCAGAATGTAACAAGGGATATTTTTTAGAATACAACTTTATGAGATGTTGCATGGTCATGATACCAATTTTCTCAATATTTTTGAATGTGCTACTTCGTGTCTCGTTCAGTTAATTAGATTTGGAAGTATTGTTGAGCTATATATAGGTTAAGGAATAAAAGTGTGATGCGAACCTTGTGATCATGTGGTCACGCAACCCACAATCAAAATTGAGATCTGATCCCGGAAAGCCGAAATAGGTTTGATAGGAGTGTGACACAATGGAAACCTGCCCCAAGGCACAAACATTATTGGATTGAGTAGAATGATGCCACGAGCCGTTAATCTTTGATAAGTCGATTCGAGTTCGTTCAAGAACTGAAGAATGCAAGAATCACTCTCACACGTTAAAACTGAAAAATTCAGAAGTAATTATCATCAAAGCCTGAAATTTTGACTTACATGAGTTTAAATAGTTCTTGAAAAATTAACCCTAATGGACCCCTTATGTGGACTTATATGAGGTCCACTCAAAACTGACCCAAAACCCTAAACTGAAAAGCCCATAACTTAATCCAAACATGCCTTGGATCCTAACTGAAAACAAAGTATTAAGTAAGCCCAAACAAGACTTGGGTTGTAGCTAACAAAATAAAATAATAAAAATAACTAATTTATCATTAAATACCACCAGCCCTTCTTTCCTTGTATAGCTAGGATGAATAACGAATCCTTATAAGAAAAGGATTCTGAAACATTAATGAATGCTTGCCACACTTGGAGATTATATTGCAGCTTATTAAAGATCCTTGTGGAACTAGGAAATTCCCATAACTAGCTGCCACATCCTAGTAGGGAAAGAATCCTAACCAAATAGGAAGTCCACAAATCAAATGGAAGTAAATAACAAAATTCGTACAGCCTCTTTTGACTAGTATTGTGGTGCCTCCCAAACTCTAATTGACCTGAAATATTAACCCATAGTAGGACAACATGTCTGGAGAGTCCACATAAAATTTAGCTCAATCCAACGGTCGGATTGAGAATTATAACTGTTGCCATAAACCTAGACTGTTGCGCTTTTAATGCCAAAATCCAAATCTGACCTTACTTGGGTCATATCACAATGCTGAACCGTATCAAAGTGCCTCTTGGGGAAGATGGGGCAAGCAATTAGAGCTAGTTTGGTCAATGTCCAAGAAAAGAAAGTTTCAGAACAACAAATGGGTAGTAAGCAAGCAAATCACTTCTCCTTTAAATCTAAAGAAAGAAATATGTCAGTTGCCTTGATACAACCAGATTTGTTATGCTCAGATTTTTAATTGGAAAATAAGGCAAATCCCTTGCAATGTGTTTCCTTTACACTTGTTACTCCTCTACATCCTATTGTCTCTAAGCAATCCGACAGCTGCAAGTTAAACTTCTTAGATGCTATTAGAGGTGAGGTAAACTTGGACGTGAAAGTTGGCCATGCTTTACAAACAAATCAAATTTTTTTTTACCTCCCTCGCTGGAATCTGATTGGGTGATAGGTGATCATCCAGCTGGACATTTTTTTTTTACCTCCAAGTAAGTCCTCCAGCTGAAGTCTTGGAAGAAGGTTGTACTCTTTAACAATCCACCATAGTTGGGCACTTTCTAGGTCAGAAGCTTCCATTCCCAATGGTTAATTCTATATCTAATAGAGTTTGGGGATAACTTGGATTATTAGAAGTGTTGCCATCAGATAATTCTATTCACCTTTGACTTGGTTGATCATGCTACTACTATCCTGTAGACATTTGTCCTTAGACATTGGAAACCAAACAATCCGAAGATGATTTGTCTAGAATTCTGGTTTAGATTTAGCTTCATCATGTTCCGTTGGAATATTGGACTAATGATGTTGGGGAGAATGCTTATGATGGTGATTGTTCTAAATCTCTAACTGCAACTAGCCCTTCCAATCAATTCCCTTTCTTTTCAATCATTGCTAACCAACTAGCAAATAAAGCTAAAGATTCTCTTGAGGATAAGAAGAAGAAGGGACTCGGGGGTTCTAATAAAATGAAAAATTCATGCTCCTTGCGACGGGGCAATTTGAGGTAATCTTGTGTCGGTGGTTGGTTTCTGCATTCTCTTATTTTGTTTTCTATGTTTATTGGATGTTGAAATATTAGAAGGTTTGAATGATCACTTAAAACATTCAGCTTTTCATTGTCTTGTACAAAAGCAAATTTGATGAAAACAAATCCTTTAGATTTAGAGATTCATATAGCTGAGCCAATTATAGTGAAGGACAATGTAAGGCTTGCTGAAATCGAGGAGAGCTTCCTTAGGCAAAAGTCTTGGCTGCAATAGTTGAATCTGGGGATAAGAATTCAAAATTCTTCTTTAATTCAATGAAAAGTCATCATAGCCGCAACAAGTTCCTTTCTATTCATGATGAAAATGGGATGTGTTTTACAGATGCTAAGGAGGTATGATACGATTGGGCTAAAATTTAACAGCTTGTTTTGGGAATCTTCTAATTCTACAAAGATCTTTAATGGGCTACAACATAGTTTTCAAGTGTGACAAGAATTCATAAATGTTTCATAATCCTTTTTTTACAAGGATTCCTTATTCATCCTAGCTATAACAAGGAAATAAGGTTTTAGAGTTAATTCTACCTTCAAATAAGATTTCCTAGTCTGTTTAGGACTTCTTAATAGTGACCAATCTGATTCTAGCATATTTAGGATAGTAATTTTTGGATTATTATTAATTTTACTACTTTTTTTAAGTCTTTGGGTTGTTATTACTTGTTTGGGTCAATTGTAAGTGGGCCTCATATAAGTACTGATGCGAACCTCATTATCACGTGGTCAGGCAACCCACACACAAAGACATCAATTCCCAGAAAGCCAAGTAAATCAGGTTTGATAGAAGTGTGACACAAAGATAACTTGTATCTAGGCACCAGCACTATTGAAAACGAAAAATCACCACTCAACAAATATTGAGTTGCGAACGAGAAGTATAAGGATGACGCCCCGAAGCCAATTCTTTTTCGATAAGTCATTTTTAGTTCTTTAGAGAACCATGGAAGGGAGATTATCTCACAACACACACACATAAAGTGCGGCAAACAAGAAGTTTCATTAATATGAATTGTCTAACTTACTTTTCTGGCTAACTCTAGACTTAAATAAACCCTAATGGAAATTCTAAAACATTTATGAATCCTTGCAACACTTGGAAGCTTTATTGAAGCCCATTAAAGATCCTTATAGAGCTAGGAGATTCCCAAAACAAGCTGCCAAATCCTTATAGAAAAAGAATCCTAGCCAAATAGGAAGTCCACAAGTCAAAAGGAAGTAAATAACAAAATTTGTACAGCGTCTGGTGACCAGTATTGTGATGCCTTCCAAATTCCAATTGAATGACATTTTAACCAAATATAGGACAACATGTCAGGAGAATCCATGTAAAATGTCAGCCCAATCCAATGAATTTTTCTGTTTTGACGTGTGATCTCGATTATTGTATTCTTTGGTTCTTGAATGAACTGAATCTGACTTATCCAAGATTAACTGGTTTCGTGGCGTTATTGGATTTCATTCCAATAGTGCTAGTGCCCTAGGACAAGTTTTCATTGTGTTACACTCCTCTTAGACATATTTCCGCTTTCCAGGATCATATTTCAATCTTGATTGTGGGTTGTGTGACCACGTGATCACCAGGTTCTCATCAGTTGGTCACACCTGCTCATTCAACCACCCAAACATTCAGCCACCACCAAAAGAACCCCAAACCTGGTCAAGAGTAAGTAATTTTGTACAAGGAGACTTTTTTTTAAGGTAAGTGTATTAACCAAAATATAGCAAAATACAACAAAGGGTCAAAACCCTCATAAGGCGTAACGATGAACAAACACGCTTACCTTAAACACAACCAAACAAAGAAAACCGGGGCATATCCTGGGAACAACTAAGAGGAATTGCCCTCAAAACCTAAAAAGCCAAACAAGTCAAATAGAATTGAAAATATCATCAGAAAATCCCCAAGCAATATGAAATATTCTGTTAGTAATCAAAGAAGCCATATTACAAATATGATTAATTTTTGAAATAATACAACTAACAATGTCTCTATAAACCATTGAACTAGTACGAGGAGTATGATGAAGGCAAGCATTCCTTTCCCTTTAAATATAATAAATGGCAAAAGCTAACATGATACAATCCAGGCAATGAAAAACCAATTAAATTCAGATTCTGACGTAAAATGCACAACTGTCCAGTTTCACATAAATAGTTATAATTGTCAATCCAACCGCTGCATCAGGCTAAAAGTTTACGTGGAGTCTCCTGACATATTTTCCTACATTAGGTTAATATTTCAGATCAATCAGAGTTCGGGAAGGTAGTGCAATACTGATCAACAGAGGCTGTATGAATTTTGTTATTTACTTCCTTTTGACTTATGGACTTTCCATTTGGCTACGATTCTTTTACTAAAAGGATGAGACAATTTGTTTTGGGAATCTCTTACAGCCTTCGATTACTGAAATATCCTAAAATTTTATTGTAATTTAGACTTTGATTCTTACTTGGTTTCTTGCAATATCTGACCATCTCAGCTATGCTTGTTGTGTGTTAAAGCCTTGATTTGCTCCATTCATTCATGACAAGAGGTGTGAACTGAAAACGATTTATCGAAGAACAACTAGCTTCGTGGCATCATCCTTACACTTCTCCAAATATAAAAACGACTTGCAAAGGTTTATAAAGAAACAAATAAAGAATGGAGAGCTTCAATTCAGCATCAAAGAGATAAAAAACAAAAGGGGGTTGTAGTGTTTATTTGAAATTATTATCGGCTACTACATTTATACAATGTTGTTATAAGCAATTGCGTGCAAGAAAAGAACTACAACGGCTAAAACAAAAGGCTAAGGAATTATCCATCAAACTTATTGGTGATTCGAGGACAAATCATCTTGAAGAAAGAGGGAATGATAAAAATGAAATAAATCCAAGTTAAAAATAATTATTCAAAATTAAATAAATAAATAAATAATATAATATAATAAAAACAAATTCTTCAAGCTAAAATTCTTGCATGTAGCCCGAATCTCTAATTTTTGCACATTTTTGTCAGATTTTCAATGCTAACATCAAACACACTGTTCTCTCTTGTTTGAATGAATTACTGAGTCTATCATGTATGGTTGGAAATATTGAGATTTTTAGTTTCCAGCTTAGCTTTAATCATAGAAAAATGCTACCTGTTACTCCAAATATGTCCCAAACAGTACACAAAGATGTAGTTGCATATTTGACTAGATTTGTCTAGTAAATTTGACCATATGAAATAATATGTTTATGAACTTCATTTGACTTGAAAAGTATACCAAACTATAGTTGCATATGTCTAGTATCTTCCTATATAATTTTATCTCGTTTCGATGTACAATTTGAGAGACATGCTCAATCTCCCAAAATTGGTCACCATATATTTTAAAATCAAATTCAAACCTAACTTGGTTTGTATCATCCTCCCCTTCTTTAAAAAGGTTCAACCTCAAATATGTGTCATAAAAAACATCTTCTAATGTGAACAAATCAGTACCAAGCCAAATAATAACATTATCATCAAAACCAAAAAGAACCTTGTTAGCAAAGAAGGTCCCCTTGATATACAAGCTTTTTTTTTCTTTTCTTTTTGGGTAAGTTAACATATGAAATAAAAGAAGATACAAAGATTATAAGGGGCATACCCCAAATTTACAATGAGATCAGAAACGTAAAATAACAAATGGCTACAGGCTAGCCACAAAACAGAAAACTAAGACCTAACTAAACTTGTTAGGGACACCAATACAACCAGCTATATATCAAATTAAGAGTCTATGCTCTACTGACCCTCCAAAGTCTGATGCGAACCTCGTGATCACATGGTCACACAACCCACACGCAAAGACACCAATTCCCGGAAAGCCAAGTAAATCAGGTTTGATAGGAGTGTGACACAAAGATAACTTGTACCTAGGCACCAGCACTATCGGAAACGGAAACCCCCACCCAACGAATATTGATTCGCGAACGAGAAGTATAAGGATGATGCCACGAAGACAGTTGTTCTTCGATAAGTCGTTTTTCAGTTCATTAGAGAACCATGGAAGACATTTTACGTGGAGTCTCCTGACATGTTTACCTACCCTGGGTTAAAAGTTTCCTAGTCTATTTGAGACTTTTTAAGTGATGTGAACCTCGTGATCACGCAATCCACAATCAAGATTGAGATCTGATCGTAGAAAGGCGAAATATGTATGATAAGAGTGTGACATAATGGAAACTTGCCCCAAATCACCAACACTATTGGAATGAGTAGAATGACGCCACGAAGCCAGTTAATCTTTGATAAGTCAAATTTAGTTCGTTCAAAAACTAAAAAATACAAGAATCACTCACATGTTAAAACTAAAAAATTCAGAAGTAATAAATCATCAAAGCCTGCTGAAATTTTGGTTACATGAGTTTAAATAGTTCTTGAAAAATTAACCCTAATGGACCCCTTATGTGGACTTATATGAGGTCCACTCAAAACTAACCCAAAAACCTAAACTGAAAAGCCCATAATTTCATGCAAACAAGCCTTGGATCCTAGTTGAAAACAAAATATTAATTAAGCTCAAACAAGCCTTGGGTTGCAGCTAACAAAATAAAATAAAGCCCCTAATATTAAATGCATGTTCTGCCATGAAAAGAAGAGAAGTAAAATATTACAAAACTTATTTATAGCCTTCCATGCAACGCTTAATCCTTGAAACAAAAGGAAAAGGTAGTCACCCATGTTGTTTCCAAGTTGTAGTTGGATTCTTTTGTTTCTTTTGTTGTCCTCACCTCATGGCCCAAATAAAGTTGTATTGGGTCTCCTCTTGCACATGGATAAGATGTACTAGGGTCTCCTCTTAATACTCCAATGGACCTTTCAATTCTGACTTGGTTGAAACCTTGAAAACCAATGTATTCAATGCCTCTTTCAATGTCTTTGTCTTAGACCGAGTCATTAGATCATTTAGAACATGTAATGGGTTGCTGGTGTTGCTGGGCTAGTCCACATCATTAAGGGAGACAAATCTAATTTTAACATATTTACGATAATAATTTTTGGAGTTTTTATTATTTTCTTCTTAGTCTTTGGGTTATTATTACTTCTTTAGGTCAATTGTAAGTGGGCCTCATATAAGTTCATCTAAGAGGGGGTCCACTAGAGTTTGTTTCAGTCTACAATCAGTATAAAAAAAGGCATAACCAAACATGTAAGCTACACAATTTAAGATCAATAAACTTCTTTTGCTGCACTTGTTGTGTGTTAGAGGGATAATCTCTTTTCCTTGGTTTTCTAAAGAACTGAAAAAAATGACTTATCGAAGAACAATTGACTTTGTGGCGCCATCCTTATACTTCTCGTTCGCCAATCAATACTCGTTGGGTAGGGGTTTCCGTTTTCAATAGTGCTGGTGTCTAAGTACACGTTTGTCCACTTATAATGTCAATTAGGGGAATTAATTTCCTTGGTGAGTCTCCAAATTCATGCCTATAATCATGATAAATAAAAGTTTAATAAGTTGTCCACTTATAATGTTTATGCAGACACAAGCCTTACAGGCCAGTGTGCATATCTATTGATTTAGGGTAAAATCTTAAGATATACACGTTTGTTAAACATACAAAAAAAAAATTAGGGCAAATGAATCCATAAACATTATTGTTCAAAATTAGTCCATAAAAGGACATTTATGCCACTATGAACCTATAATGATCTCTATTTGGATGTTTAGGACTAGGGTATAAAACCTCACTTAACAAAATACGAGTGAATCTGGTACCATATGATAAATGAACTTTCAATAGTCATTGTCCATGAATTACAGTTGCATAAACAAAATGTTTAGTGACAACTTATTCTAGGCTAAGTTTGGGTTCACTAAGCCAAATATAGACCCATCTAGTTATTTACTAATATTGCTTGATAAACCATCCCTGGTCACAAAGCTTGATTAGGAGTAAAAGGTTGTAGATATGTCAATTCATCAATGAGCGAATACCTCACCGGTCATCATTCTAGTAACAATTAAGAGTGACAAAAATAACTTGGACTTCATAATGATTATTTTTAAGTTCAACCATTCACCTAGGTTTTAACTCATTGTAATGGATCCATTATCATCCCATATAGATTGATAACTAGTATATTAGACACCACAAACCTATTAGGAACAAAAGACAAGTGGCACTACAACTTATCTTAGGTAGGACATATTATGGTGATTGATTGGTATTTAAAAGTGTATTTTTATTAAGGTTTTATATCATCATTTTGCACTTGAAGTATCAATAACTCCTTAACTAAAGCATGTTTTATAATAAGTCTGATACTATAAAATAGCTTTAATTTATGGTAAATGCTCATTTTAAATGTAGGCCTATCACATAAATCAAATGATTGATTGATGAGTTCAACTACTGAAATTGAGAAGACAAAGAGAGGGTTAAGCTTAGAAAAAAGATGCTGGTTCAGTCCAAAATAAAACACTGTTCAGTCATTGAGTCATATCTGGAGCTGTAGATCTTGGATTTTAATTTGGTTTATATGGCTAGAAAGCTAAGACATAGGCCTAAAACATTCATATGGAGTCCAAGACTCAATTCTGTTGTTTGGAAGTCCAAATCTTAGCAACAACGGAGAAGTCGGAATCTATCCTGCAGCCCAAACACTGTTCAGTGTTCAGCCTATATCTCGAGTTCTAGAAGTCGAAATGACCTCAATGTTTTTTTCTGGAAAGTTAAGACAATTTCTTAGAACTTTCATGATTTAAGTCTGTTCAAATTCTGACGTTAGTAATGATATTTTGTTCAGACAAGAAGATATTCTCACCAAGTCAACATATGACCACCTACTCAACAATTAATCATCAAATCAATAGTCCCAAATTTTTGCCTATAAAAGGAGACATTTGTCATGCATTTAGGCATCTTGGTTTTTAGATCAAGATCATGCTCTTGCTCTCTCTCTTTTTGTAATACTTAAGTTTTGTTTATATTAATCTCTTGTTTATGCTTTTCATTTCCTTTCCTTTACTTAGTTAACTTATATCTTATTTATTTATGTTTCTCTTCTTCACTATGTTTAGCTAAGTTTATTATGTCAAGGTGAAAAGGTTACACTAATAGTGTAAGAATAAGTATAGTATAAACTTAACATGGACTTTAATGTTTGATACTAACATATTTTGTATTTGTTATTTTATTCACTCTTAATACTTTGCTTGTGAAATGATTAATCTAGATTTATATTGTATAACCTTGGTACAACAAATACTTGACACTTTCATAGCTCAAACCGTATGGTATAACCGACACCTGTGCTATGAAAGGAACTTGATTTTTTGTTAACATAAATTATAATCATGAATACCTGACAACATTTACAAGTATTAGCATTATTGAAACCTCTTTTGTGTGTGGTTTCCAATTGAGTATAAACTATACTTGTTTGAAATACTATTAGTGGATTCTCTAACCTTGACAATTGTTTTTATTATTATTTAATCCTTATATCAATATCACATCTCAAAGCTCTCTTCAACTTCTTATTATTATTATTATTATTATTTATAATTTATATAGTTAACCTCCTTGTGGTTCGACCCCAGTGTTGCCAGGTTATTTATTACTTCGACACTCCTATATTTTGGAGAAGACATCAATCTTTTGCTGGTGTCAGTGATAGTATATTTTCTTTAATATAACTAGTCTCTTACCTAAGAACTCTGAAATACTAGTTAGAGTTTCTATTGATCATAATACTAGGTGGTGACTCATTTACATCTCATACATGTTTCAGACCTTTTCCCCCTATCTCAAATAAAAATTTAGAAGAAAAAAATAGTCATTACGATATCGGGTGCAATAAAATGATGACTCCAATAGAAACCTTAGCACTAAGTTTTGTTGTAGTTTCTGTGTTAATAACGTGTTTAGTGTGCATTTTTATCTTCTTTTTTTATTTATCAAGTTTATGTTACAACATTTTTATTTCATTCTGCCATGCATATATTAGATATGGATATGAACCTTCACACTAACACAACATCATTCAAGAGCACATATTTTTTTATTTAGATTAGGTAGGGATAATAGTACCCCTAATGGCTATTAAGCCTAGTTAAGAGTTATGAAACCATCAACTCTCTTCTTATAGTAAACTTAGATGTAGTTAGTATGCCGATCTAATAGTCATTTTCTATGCTTTCCCCCCTTTCTAAAACAAAAACCTTAGAAGAAAGAGAGCGATCGTTGTGATATCAGGTGCAACATTAGAATCTTAAATGACAATTTTATTAAAAAAATAAATAATTAATCATTTTGACAAGAATGTATTAAAAAATAAGAATAATATATTGCTTAGGCACTATCATGAAAAACATTTCTAAAGATAATTTTTATTTAATTATACAATAAAAAAAAAACATTCATAAGAAAGACAACAGATACAATCATAAAAGAAAAGGAAAATATAAAATTCACAACTAATAATTTTTGTAATAAAAAATCATTGATTTGAACTCAAAAGGAAAAATGTATATTTGTAATAAAAAAAATCTAATTTTATTATTCGTGCATTTATTTTTTTATGAAGAAGATAACATGTTTTATTATAAAAAGCATTACTTTTTAAGTAAAATATTATTATGATAATTAAAGAAAAGTTTATATAAAAACTAAAAAAAGTTATAGTTCATTCATTTTTATGCATTAATATTAAAAAAATATAAGAAAAAAAATTGGAGAAATTTATATAAAATAGATATTTTATTTTCATTTAATATTAATCAGAAAAGTTTTTTAAAACTTTTACATAGTGGAGTAAAACAAAACTATCCACAAAGCAATCAATAAAAATCATCATAAAAAACCTTAATCTTTTTAAAATAATGACATCATTAGATAATCTCTTATACATAATTTTAATAAATTGATTTTAAGTATTTTTTTGGTAAAAAATAAAAAAAAAAGGGGCTATGATAGAAAAAGGCTATACATGTTTGGCCTGAGAAAACCAATCATGTGTGGGCCTAAAAGGGGTCATTAGCCCATTAAAAAAATAATAAAACAAATGAGTGGGCCAAGAAGGCTAGACCCACAAGCTTGTTTTGTTATTTTCATGATCCCTATTTTTTCAACACATAGAAAATGATGGGTTGTTTATTGGTTGACTTTTCAGCCAAGAAAGGCAAAGTTAGAGTCTGGGTTTTGAGGCTTTAAAAACTCTTTTTTTCAATATATTTACACCTAAACAATTATAGGAACCTTAATAAACCAGTCTGAAACCCAAAAAACCCTATAATTACTCTAAACAATCAAAATCCAACTAAATAAAAAAAAATTATTATTATCAATATACTTTTTATGACATGTTCCAAGAAAAACACAATTACTATCAAACCACACTCTCTAAAATAAACCAAGTGATACTAACATTTGCTTTTTTAGTGGCTAGAATATGGAGATAAGACATTTTCTCTCTCACTTTTTTTTTACGACTCCTTTTCTCCTCTTATATTCAAGAAACTAAAATGTAAAACAAATAAAATTTAGGATTGAAACATGAAATCCTCAAAGCTCAATGACCAAAAATTTTAAAATAAATACTTCAAGGACAAATTGTATCTTTCCGCACCTCATAACAATAAAAAAAAGACTTCGTTTTCTTTTAGTGTCAAACTCGGTCCTCAGTGTTTTAATTTTTTAATTGATAAAATTAAGTTCTATTTTGAAAAGTCAAGCATTGATTTAATGCTATAGCATGCTAAACAAAATAAATTATAAGGTTTAAATCCATATTATTAATCTAAAAGGATGAAATTAAAAAAAATCAATGACTAGAATAGTATATTTCTTCAAATATAAATAGAAAAGAAAAGGGATCACCTAACTATATTTTTCAAATCCATAATATAGCTAGGTGTGGATGTACAATAATTGAAACAATGTTTTTACAAAGAGAATCACTTTTTTTATTTTTTAATAATTGGATGTTTTTAACTTCTTAAACATCCGTCATAAACAACCAAAAGAAATAAAAGTTAATAATAAAGGACATGGAATTTCTATGTTTAACTTATAATAGACAATCACTAGGTTTATTTTTAGATGTTTTATAATTGTTGATATGATCCAAGCAAAGTCACATTCGGATTTTGGGGTAAAATTATCGACCGTCTAGTTTTACACTATTAAGCATAACTTTAAATCCAACTGTTGGATCAAGCTGAAGCTTTACCAAAAGATTCCAGAAGTATTTGTCTATATTGGAGTAAACTTTTAGGTTAAATGAAGTTTGATAAGAAGTTGTGATATAGGTTAGAACATGCTATGTGAATTTTGTTATTTACTCTCTTTTGATTTGTAGACTTTCTATTTGACAATGATTCTTTTTCTACAAGAAAAGAAGGGCTGATGGTATTTAATGATATTTTGGTTTCTAAGATCATTGAGTAAATAAAGACGTAGTATTTATAGGCTTTATCTTTATTTTTGTTAATTATAGCTTAAGGCTTACTTAGGCTTAGTTAATATTTTGTTTTCAGCTAGAATTCAAGTCTTGTTTGGATCAGGTTATGACCTTTTTAGTTAAGGGTTTTTTTATCAGTTTTGTAAGTGGGCCAAGGGTAAATCCATTAGGGTTAATTTTTTAAGAACTATTTAAACTCATGTAACCTAAATTTCAGCATTCATCGCTGAATATTACTTCTAAATTTTTTAGTCTTAACCTGTGAGAGTGATTCTTACATTCTTCAGTTCTTGAACAAATTGATTCTGACTTATTAAAGATTAATTGATGTCATTCTACTTCATTCCAATAATATTAGTGTCATGGGTCAAGTTTTCATTGTGTCACACTCCTATTGGACCTATTTTGACTTTCCGTGATCAGATCTTAATCTTGATTGTGAATTACGTGATCACGTGATCACGAGGTTCACATCAATAGTTTTTAAAATTAATATTTATTTTATTGTAATTAAAATAGATATTTTTAAGAAAGGAAATAATTTAAATTCTTAAAAAGAAATGTGTTTAATTACATGAATTTTAAGGTTTTTTTATTAATAATTAGTAACATGTTTTTTGAAAAGAGAAATATTCATGAAATTACAATCACTTAAATTCTTAAATTCAAAAAGAAAGGTTATTAAAATAAATATTCATGAAATTCCATTCACTTAAATTGAAAAGGAAAAAATGTATATCCTCAATTAAAACTACCTTTTCTTTTTATTTTATTTTTATGAAAACATGTTTGGTATGAGAATCAATGCATTTAAATAAAACTGATAATGATTTTAAAAACTAGTTTTAATATAAGCAAATCATAACTCAATAATTTGTACGTGATAAAAGTAAAAAAATGATAAAATAGTTTAAAAAACTTTATAATAAAAAATATATATATGTTATTATCATTTAATATTCATAAACATATTTCTTATAAATATTTATATTAAGCTTGTACTAAATAATTCACAAAGTAATTGTTAATATTATCACAAAAAGCTATAATTTTATTTGAAAAATATGATAAAATTAAATAATATTGTAAATATAATTTTTATTTATTTATTTATTTATAACAATTTTTATTCAAAATTGAAATATATAATTTTAAAATAATGAAGGGTAACATTAAATGATTTATGTGTTGTTGGGCATGAGAAAACGAGCCTGAATGCTTGGCCTTTTTTTTTTTAAAAGATTTCGGATGATGTGTCTTCCATGTAGGTAAATGATGCGATTTTATCTAGTTTGAATTTCAACAACAAGAAAGATGTATTTTGGGTTCTTGGATAAAAAAAAACTTATTTTTCAATTTATTTTCATTTAAAAACATCGTAGTAACCATGAAAACCCATTTTAACCCTAAAATACCATTAAATCAATTAGAAAACAAGAAATTAGACCAAATAAAAAAGATCAACCTTCAATATTCTTTTGTTGCAAGATAAAAGTTTCAAACCATTTTTCATGAAACTTTACCTTTCCAAATAAACCCATTAACATTAAAATTAGCTTTTAATGTGATTGGAAAGTTGTTAAATGACCCCTTTCTCTCTCATTTTTATTTTTCAATGACTTTCTCTAGCCTTTAATAATAGTCTTAGACATAAATGTAATAAAAATAAAGTTTAAAACTAAACTATAAAATTAAGAAATAACATGGACTAAATAATGCTTAAATTGAAACATTTTTTGATAGAAGTGTTTTTTTCCTCACATTTTAATCGTGGGCTTAGTGCTTTTATTTCTTTTTGTATTTATTCTTTTAAATTCTTTCTCGTGAAATTATTTTTTAATTTGACTTCAAAATTCTCAAAGACAATGTGTGTATGTTAATAGATATAAAAATAAACAAATATTAATGGATAAAAAAATATATACATAAAACTAGAAGTAATTATTTTGAAATTTGTTGAATGCTATCAATAATATGATAGAATTTCATATTAGTGGACAAAATTGAAGTTGGAAAATGAAAGAAACCTAAAATATAAATGAGAACTCATTGGCTGAAAAATGCCTCAAACATATAAATTAATCACGTGATGACAAGTTAAATTCTAAACTTATATACCAAACACATTATTAATATAAAACTAATAACTTTCCAATACAAACTTAATTTAAACCTTAAATATCAAACACATAATTAAATATAAAATTAAAATATTCCCAATACACATTTAATTTAAACATTTCAAACAAGGAACTTAAACATTAATAATTACTAAGCTCATTCTAAGCTCTTAAGCCAAGACTTCTTTCTAATAAAATACATTTTTACAATATTCCTTTTCTTTCTGAATCTTTAAACTTTTCAAGAGTTTTGATATAAGAAGCATTAGACACATCATCAAGTTTTTCCAATACATTCATACCTTCATCAATTGAATATGAATCAGACAAAGAGCTTGTAGCTTGATCTGGCATTTCTGCTTTAGCTGACTTTTTTTTTAATCAAACTTTTCAAACTTAGTTTCTTTCTTAACTTGTTTGCAAGCAAGGAGATAGTTATCTTTGGATGTTTTCCTCTACAACTCCTTGCACAGAAATTACCCCCTTCAATGACATGAACTCCTCGCCTAAGAAATCCTTCCTTATTTTGATGTTCTTCATTAGAGATAAATATTTAATCATACACTTATTAAATATTTAATCAAGTATCTCATAATTGAAGCATCCCATTGATTTATATGTGATAGAGTTTTTATGTTTCTGCAATTTAAATTTAATGTATTCTATGAATAAGTTTGAAATAAAAATGATATTACTATTAAGGTTTTCTTAATAAAATATTATAAATTTTCATTACCGTCATAAATATTTCACCAACCTCTTTTGCCGTAACTACTTGATTTGAGTTTGAATAATATATAACTCTAGTATAACTTAGTGACTTGAAAAATTTATGATGTTTTCATTTTATACGGTTGTACTTAGAATCTATTTATTTTATATTTTTATTTAGCAACTAAAAATAACTCTTCTTCTATCTCATGTCAGCCCATGAACCTAAATCTAGGTTTTGGATAAATTAATATTTTTCTATTACTTGATTTTAGCTTAGTAGTTTAAAGGATTCATGTTTTTTTCAATGTTTTTAATGAAACATGATAGGTTATATTTGTAAAATCTAATTAGTTAAATTCAAATTAACTGTTACATTTTATTTTACAATCAAATTACCCTTTGACATATAAATAATAATTCTAACCTTTGATTTTTCCTTAAAAGAAAAAATAATTATCGATTTAAATTCAATAACTGGCTAGCTGGTTTGTCCAGCAAATCTAACAGAACTCTGGACAGGTTTGTCCAGTGAATCTTTTCGCTGCTGCTTGGGGGTTATTTGCTCTGCATTTAATTGGTTCTTTCCGCCATGTCATCTTAGTCCCTTTGCCGTTCCGATCATATTCATTAAATGACATTGCTTGTTTGGCCTATCATGCACGCCACCAGATTAAAAAAATAATCGTAGTAAATAAAAAGGAAACAATCGTGTAATACATGTGATTCATCATCTATGGTTACTACGCTTTGCATTTAAAGAGGAGAAACTTTATCAAATAGAATAAGTTTAGAGAACTTAATTCTCGACTTTGATTATAAGTACACTTAGTACTCATTACACATAATGCATGCCCAAGAAAAGAAATGCATCAAATATATACCATAATCATTCTACTCTAGAACGGAAAAAAAAATCCCTGTCATTTAGTCTAGACTACAAGTCATACTCAACCGTTTTTGCTCTTGCTCAACACTCCCGGCACTGTCCAATAATTCTAAAATAATTAAATTAGTAGATAAGGATGTTAAATTAGTACATAAAGGATATTTGGTTTATTATAACAATAGCGTTCAAAATATAAAAAAAATTAAAAAATTTCTAAAATCTATGTAAGTTCAAGTATATAAACATGCAAAATAAAAACTCATTACAAACATCCTTTCAATACTAATATAATAATAGGATTCTAACATGACTATACATATATTCAAACTTGTAATTGATATCAAATCAAAGTCCTAGCATGTATACTAATAATAAAAATATTTATGTTTAAATTAAAACAGAGAAGGGTACTTGCTTGTTAAAATATTTTAAAGTAAATAAATTTTTATTGCTGTTAATGATGAATCTTTTATCTGTAAGACTTTATTACTCCTTATGTAATTAAAATGTTTGCAATAAGTTTCCCAAGATTCCAACACCACCACCTTTGTTTAGATGCATTTCTAAAGAAAATATTTAAACCAGATTAAATGGACTCAATCTTTCAACAAAGTAAACATAAGCTCTATATTTGGAAGGAAAATCAAATCTTAAAGTGAGAAGGAAGACATTAAAAATGAGGCAAGGAAGAGTGTGTAAAATTTAGAAAACCTTGTAGGAAACTCTTCCTTCATCCCCCCTAGCTTAAGGAATTAATTGTTGTAATAATCATAATTAATGATCTCTATTATTAACATTTCGTTAGCCACCATAAACAACAAATTAAACTTGAATATTTTGGCCATAAATCTATATTTTCGAGTTAAAATAAATTGAAGTTTGTAGAAATTGAATCTAGAAGAGACAATTAACACTCATTGGTTGAACTGAACAAAATAATGGGCTGAAAGAAATATTTTTCTTGAACCATGCCCGAGTTCAAATTTTAATTGACAAAAAATAATCTTTTAGAGCTCAAAATATTATTTTGCAATAAATTCAAACTTGACCCAAAGCTCGAGCACAAACCAGGTTGTGCCAGCATGTGCACACCTGTGGGTTTAAGCTCAAAGTCCACTTTACTTAGAACCTCTTCCCTCTAAAGCTTAGGTGCCCTTTAAGTCTGATTTGAACTTTTCAACTTTTCACTTTATAAATATCAAGAAAGTTTTGTTTCTTTCCAGGTTAGAGTTCTTTTAAATGGTTTTGGGTTTCACCAAAACATGCCAACCAAGGGTTATTTGAGATTAATTTATCATTCACCTATAATTTGTTTAAATCATGTTCATGAACTTATATTAGAGATTAAATTTCATCAAAATTTTAAATCAAAAGTTTATTGGGATTCACTTTTAATTTGACCTTAAATGTGCCCATTAACCTTGTTCTTAAACACTATTTTTCAACAATCCCCTATATAAATGTAAATTGTCTAACCACTTTAAAAATAATTTGAAGATTTGTTGAGAGATACTGACACTACCAGAAAATTAGTAAATACAAATAGAAACACAAATGAAAATTTTCTATCTGTAGATTGCTGTGAATTTTACCTTTGTTGTATCCATCAGTAAACATAAACAGAAATATGCACTTTAGCAACAATCACAACTTCCAATTTGACCGTTGGATTAAGCTGAAATTTTACGTGGAGTTTCCTGACATGTTTTCCTACATTGTGTTTACATTTTAGGTCAATCAAAGTTTGGGAAGGCATCACAATACTGGTCAACATATACTATATGAATTTTACTTTCTTTTGACTTATGGACTTCCTATTTTGTTAGGATTCTTTTCCTACAAGGATGTGGTAGCTGGTTTTGAAAATGTATAGAAATTTGAATTTATCTACATAATTGATAATGAATTAAGAGTACTATTAAAATATATTGAATAAGTTTGAGTTAAACCAATGTTTGCAAATTTATTTAGTTTACATAACTAATTAATACTTGTTCTCATCAATATTCTATATAGGTTTGATATAAATAATGGGTAATCGTTCATGGATGTTTCAAGATTCACCTGTAGGATGGATTATTATAATAAAGTTCACAGTTTTATTAATTACGCATTATCCAATCTAAGAAATATTAGAAGTGACGGTATTAAATGTCCATGTAAAAGGTGTAAGAATAAAAAGTTTCTCCATCAAGATGTTGTAATGATACACGTTTTACAAAAAGGGTTCATGAAGAGACATATGTGTTGTTTTGCCCACGAATAACCATATGTTCCTCTAATGACCATGGTAGAAAGGATGGTTGGGTCAACATGTAATTCTAATAATATGCATGGAGCTGTAGATGACAATAGTAATCCTTATAAGAATATGGTTATGGATGCAATGAGAATGAATCAGGGTTATGCCGGTCAATGTCCAATTATAGATGAAGAAACTATTATAGATTCGGCTAAGTTGTTTTATCTTTTGAAAGACTCTAGTGAACCATTATGAGATGGGTACATAAATCACAGTAAATTATCGGTTGTTACATAGGTGTTCAACATTAAGTCAAATCATGGGTTGATTGATGTCAATTACGATAGAATTATTTAATGGGCTATAAGCATTTCTCCTTAAAGGAATGGGCTAAAAAAGAACTTCTATATTGCTAAATCCATGATAAAAACCCCTAGGCTTAGGATACCAGAAAATTGCATTGTATCCAAACTTTTGTACATTATACAAACCTTGAAAATACAGAGTTGACCGAGTGCAGAACATGTGGGCATGCTCATTATAAACCTAAAATTGGCAGGGAAAAGACTCTTATCAAATATAGAAAACTTAGATACTTCCCAATCATTCCTAAACTGCAAAGGTTATTCATGTCACCAAAGATTATTGGGCACATGACATGACATCATTCACATGATGTAGTGAATGGAGTGATGGTGTACCTTTTCGATGGTAAAGCTTGGAAACATTTTAATAGGGTGTATCCTCAATTTTCAGTGGAATTAAGAAACGTGCGTCTTGGGTTATGTACAAGCGGATTCAATCAATTCGAGTCATTTGCTGCTCCTTATTCTTTTTGGCTAGTGATACTCATGATTTACTACTTGCCACCGGGGATGTGTATGAGGTTAAATTTCATGTTTTTTTATATGGTCACACGCAGTCCTAATAGTCTAGGTCGAAATATAAATGTTCGTCTTCGACCATTGATTGATGAATTGAAGCAGTTATGGTCATCTAGGGCTTTGACTTATGATGTATTGAATTTTTTTCCTCAGATAAAAACAGCTTTGATATGGATTAGCAATGATTTTCCTGTGTATGGAATGGTTTCTAGTTGAAGCACGCATGAAAAATTGACATGTTCATATTGTATGAAAAATAACAAGGTCTTCACGTTAACTAATAGCGGTAAAACAACTTTTTTTTAATTGCCACCAGCGGTTCTTGCAAAGTGATCAAAAAACATGAAGGACTTTGTTTTTAGTAAAGTTGAAAGGGATGTTGCATCGCCACTGCTATAGTGTCATAGTACACCACTTTGTGTTTGGTTTTTAATTTGGTAAAAATAAGTTTCTTGATTTTGGTTTGACCCACAATTGGGTAAAATAAAGTATTTTATGGGAGCTTCCTTATTAGAAGACCAATATCCCCCGCCATAACCTTTATGTCATGCATATTGAAAAGAACATGTTTGAAAAAATTTTCAACACGGTTATAAACATGAAAGGGAAGACAAAGGACAACATTAAAACTAGAATGGATATATCTTTTTTTTTTTTGTCAATGTAAAAATATGAAGTTGATTTATGATGGGTCACGGGTCGCAAAGCCTAGACAAGAATGCATAGTTATTTGTCTACCAATGGATTAAGAGTATATGTTTTCTTGATGGACATGCTTCAAACATATCAAGATTGGTGAATTTGGACAAATGTAGATTGTATGAAATGGAGAGTTATGAATGCCACGTGTTTATGCAAACACTCATTCCACTAGCTTAATGAGATTTATTACTAAAGAGGATATGAATGCACTAACAGAGATCAATCATATTATTAGAGATATATGCTCCAACAAGTTGCATATACAATACAAGGAGAGGCTTGAAACAAATATCGTCCAGAGAATCTGGAAACTTGAGATGATATTACCTTCATCGTTCTTCGATTTAATGGAGCATCTACCCCTACATCTATCATTTAAGGTAGAATTTGGAGGCCTAATCCAATATAAATGGATGTATCCATTTGAGAGGTCAGGGATTACACATGCATTATAATTAAAATTTTATTATCTTTTTTTAAAAAAATCAAAACATCCATTTAATTCCATGTAGGTACTTGTTCAACCTTAAAAGAAAAGTAAAAAATAAAGCGCATGTTGAGGCTTTGATATACGAGGCTTATATTGTTAAAAAGATCTTAATATTTATCTTGTATTATTTCGAGTTTCACTTGAGAACAATAATTAATTGCATTTCATGACATGATGACAATGAGGAAGTGCTTTTATGATTGGATCATGGTTTGTGTTACATCATGTCAATTCTTTATCAACGTCAATGGTGACCTTGCAGGTTACTTTCAAGGGGGATAGGACTGAGACAAGGTGATCCAATATCTCCATATTTGTTTGTCCTATGTATGGAAATCCTTTCGGGTCTGTTCTGCAAGATAGCCAATCAAAACTTCAAGTTCCAATGGAGATGCAAGAAGGACAAAATTTTTCATCTTTGTTTTGCAAACGACTTGATGATTTTCAGTAAAGGGAATGTAAACTCAATTCATATGATCAGAAATGTGCTTACAGAGTTTCAAGATCTATTAGGTCTATATCCAAATCCAATAAAAAATGACATCTTTTTGAGCGGTCAGTTAGGTGCTGAGAGGGAACAGATTATCCTTATTCTTGGGTTTAGAGAGGGGGAGCTTCCTATGAAATATTTGGTAGCGCCTCTTATCTCGTCCAGACAAAAGGCTATTTATTGTAAGGGCCTCGTGGATCGAATCACCTCTAAAGTTCGACATTGGACTTGTAGAACACTCTCATACGCAGGACGAGTACAACTGATTAATTTAGTTTTATTCTCCATCCAGGTCTATTGGGCATCTCTCTTTCTATTACCGAGGCAAGTAATAAAAAATGTTGAGCAAATTATGAGATCCTTTCTTTGGTCAGGTTCAGATATGAGAACTACTAGGGCTAAAGTGGCTTGGGATCAAGTATGTCTTTCAAAAAAGGAGGGGGGGCTAGGAATAAAAATGATAACAGAATAGAACAAGATTGCTTTGTTGAAACACATTTGGAACCTGTGCAATGACTCAATCTGGTCTACTTGGATCAGATCCAATCTGTTGCGAGGTAGGAATTTTGGACAATCAAGACGCCAGAGAATTGCTCTTGGGCTTAGGGAAAGATTCTAAAGCTTCGATCCTTAGCATGGTCGAAGATGAAGTACATCATAGGAGATTGCATGACTACCTCTCTATGGTTTGACAATTGGCATCCCCACAGCCCGCTCGCAGATACTTACGGTGAAAGATTCATCTATGATTCAGGTATGGCAAATAACACGAGGGTGGATGTGCTGATTAATAACTTAGAATGGAGAATTCCTACCACTCGAGTTATTGGCTGGCACCCCATTATAGAAGCTATTCCTTCCAATTCTACTCCTAAAGGTCAAAAGGATGAGATTGTTTGGCCAAATTCGCCAAATCAGAGATTCTCGATCAAAGTAGCTTAGGAGCAACTAAGAATTCATAATCAGATGGTTGAATGGCATGACATTGTGTGGTTCAAGAATGTTGTTCCAAAACATTCGTTTCTTCTTTGGCCACAATAAAGCTATACATCGTAAGTTTAGGAGAATCCTCTCTGCTTGTTTATAACCTGTAGGCTGTGCTACATCAAGTAGTATCAGAGTAAGGTTACTCATATAATGTCAATGCAAAGCCTCAATTTTACAGATTGTTGCTTGCCATGAAGACCAGTTTTACACATTAATGCAGTGGTGTGGCAAAAACAGCAAGAGAGCTGAAGAAGCTAATGGCCCATTATCATACCAATTCTGTTTCAATTGCAAGTAATTCTATAAAAACTTATTGTTCATGTAGAAGGATTTTAGGATGAGATTCGTTTCTTCTTCAGCTGATTGGGAAGAGAATCATGGACTTGAAGAGTTGCAGTTATGTCCTCACTACAATTGATGATAGAATCATGGATGTCCTTGTCACTGTTGGATTTGCTTAATTGGCGAAATTGTCCAAGCCGTGATGCATTTACTAATTAGTAACATATCCCATCTAGAAACTATCCAAGCTTTTCAAATTTGATCATCCTAAAATCCACGCCCTGAATAAACATGTGTTGTTTTTGTCCAAAAAGAGCGCCTGGTGGGAGTTTGTGGCGGATGCGACATTCCAAGAATGACAAAAGCTGGGATGAATGGATTCAATGGGCCACCACCTGTTGCATTTACTAATTAGTAACATATCCCATCTGAGAAACTATCACCAAGAAAAAAAGGACCACGAGCTGGAGGGTGAACACCATAGGTTTTTTTTTTGGGGGCCCCCGGGGGGGTTTCAAATTTGATCATCCTAAAATCGGGGACACCTTTACTGTTTTATCCTTGTGTGAACGCATACAAAAAAATAAACATGTGTTGTTTTTTTATCTTGGTGCAACCAGGACTATGAACTGTGAATTTCAGACGCGTGATTTGGCATTCCAATATCGTATCGAGATGTGCGTGTTTGGTGTGCATGGGCAAACAATAAGCAAAGGAGATAATTGTACTGTTGCTTGCGTGATTAGCGAGAGCCATGCCTCTTCAGGCTGCAGATTCTAAATTTGAACCCAGCAGCCAGTCACCACATATACCAGCCCTTCCCTGACATGGAATTCCTGGAGTGTTAGTTGGAGCGCTGCACCACAAAAGAAGAGATTAGAGAGGAGATCAACTAAACCGCCATAAAAGGGACCAACATTTCCTAGCTATTCTGAATTGAGCTCCATTAGTGTCACAAAGTGATAGAAATTCAAACGGGAAGACACATCTGCTTTAGAAAAGCCAAATTGAGCGATTTGGCAAATACACTACCAGTACCCCTAGCTCTACAAAGAAAGTTATATTGCCATCGACACTAGTATAAAAGGGCCTTTGAGAGTTTGATGAAGTGAGTCTTTTGGCAGTCCAGGTGCAGATTCAACACCCTCAAGCATACCTGTCTACCCCTTTTCTACAGAACTTGAATAAGAAGCAGTACTCATTTGGTTATTATCACAACAATCCATGGCCATTCATTCTAAAAGTTCTTACAAAAAATAAAAAACAAACAAACAAAATTGAAGTTTTTTTTTCTTGTTTCAATTCATTTAGGAAACAAGAACGTTACTTTCTTAACCTTTTACAAGGTGTCTTTGTATGTGGGTTGCGTGATCATGAGGTTCACATCACATTAAGTACATCTTATCCATGTGCAAGAGGGGCCCAATACAATCTTATTTGGGTCATGAAGTGAGGACAGCAAAGGAAACAAAAGAATCCTACTACAATTTCGACACAACATGGGTGGCATTATCAGAATGATTTGAATTTGAAATTTGAAGGATGATTCAATTTTTGCTGCAGAAACACAACTATTGATGAACCAGCAAAGCATTTTTAGAATCAATTGAAACTTCATATTCAGTCTATTGGGGATGAGATCGCATTATATGTCAAATTTGGACTTATTCTGATGTCTTTTTCTTGAGGTTTTAATTCGAGATGCAATTTTGCCGCATAAAAACAACTTTTATTGAACTATAAGAAAATCACCTCATAATCAATTGCAACTTCACATTCTGCCTATTGGTTGTGATATCACAACATATGTAAAATTTGGGCTTATTCGGATATAATTTGCTTGAGCTTTTAATTCGAGGTGTAATTTTACCGCAGAAACATTTATTTTAGTGAACCATAAGCAAACCACTTTATAGTCAATTTAAACTTCATATTACATGTATTAGGGATAAGATCTCACTATATATATTAAGTGTGGACTTATGTTGATATCAACTTCTGGAGGGTTTAATTT
Organism: Populus deltoides; assembly: GCA_015852605.2. Taxonomy (NCBI): domain Eukaryota; kingdom Viridiplantae; phylum Streptophyta; class Magnoliopsida; order Malpighiales; family Salicaceae; genus Populus; species Populus deltoides. The sequence goes on along the minus strand of CM027576.2, from coordinate 9,181,834 downwards.
GAGGTTCAATTCTGCCACAAACTGATCATACAAGGGGTTTAGGTACCTAGACATAAGCAAAACGACCTATAAATTGCGTTTTATTGTTTGTTTAGTATTAGAATACAAAATATTAAATTTGACATCATTTCGAGATGATTTGATCTGGGTATCAATTTTGTAACGTAAAAATTGCATAACAGGTTGGATTTACGTTAAGTTTCAAAACGTGATCCTTACTGTTTAGTTTTTCTCAATTTTCTTGTTTCTGTTATTTTTGGGTTATCTAGGAGTCAAGTAATTTTTTTCACTAATATTCACTTTTGTTTTATTTCATGTCTTCGTTTCGTCCACAATTCATACGAATTTGCATTGCTACTTGCGAAATTGTAATCGTAGTTTTGTTTTATTTTTTTTCAGTATATTTATTGATTCTTGAGTTTGAAAATTATAATTAGAGAGCGCTACGAAGGCCAGTAACTTTGATTTGTTGATTGCAGTTTCTAAAGAACCAAAAAGAAAGCAAGTTGTGAGGTAAAAGGTGTAGTGAACTTATTAGAGTGAAAAACCTTGATTTTTTTTGTATGATACACGAGAGGTGTGAGGATATATTTTGTGCTACTAACCAAATTTTGGCCGGCGTTTAATTTAGGTTATTCATCATCTTGGAAGTTGAATCTAAAGAAAGAGGGTACTGTCCGGCCGAGGTCTTTTGTTCCTTCCAGAATCGAAACACCAAATGCTAAAGTTGATGTCGCTACTGGTGCCAAAAGTAAATCTGACACTCAACCTAAACATACTTGTGATGTTAAATGTTTTAAGTGTCAGGTACATGGATATTATGCTTCAGAGTATCCAAAGAAGAAAATCATGATGATTAGAGATAATGGTGATATTGAATATGAAAGTGAAAAATCTGATTGTGAAGGCATGCCACCATTGGAGGATAGTGATGGGGATGAGTTAGCATTACCGGTTGAGAAGTTCTTGGTTGTGAAGGCGAACACTTCATGTTCAGGTCAAGGAAGAGGAAACTAATCAACAAAGAGAGAACATCTTGCATACGCGTTGTTATGTACAAAGCTGTGTTAATGTTTATAGTAACACCCTTGTTAGTAAACTGAATTTGTGTACTGTTAAGCATGCTAAACCATATAGATTGCAATGGCAGAATGATAGTGGTGAAGTGAAAGTGACTAAACAGGTTTTGGTTCCATTTTTTATTGGGAAATATGTTGATGAAGTTCAGTGCAACATGGTACCAATGCAAGCAAGTCACATCTTATTGGGGAGACCATGGCAATATGATAGAAAGGCAATTCATGATGGGGTTAAAAATAGGTATACCATTATAAAAGATGGTAAAACAATCACTCTTGTACCTCTTACACCCAAACAGGTATATGATGATCAAATAAAGCTAAAAAGTGAGCATGAGACGATGGGGAGAGTACAAGAAGAAATCTTAATGTTACAATCAAAAAAGAAACTATCCCAGATTCTCAAAATCCTTCCTTTCATGTTTTGATGGAATTAAGTGAAGATATTAAAGCAAAAGAATTGCAGGAATTACAAAGGAGATTGACCTTTCTAAGAAAATTGTGAAGGACACAGGAGAGGCTTTTGAAACCAAACAAGACTAGATTATAGACAACACTCACAAAAAATAGAGTGATATCAATAGGAAAAAAAAGCTTATCATCTAAAATATCTACATATCTTATTTCTGAATTAAATGATTTATAAACATTGACTCTTGGGAAAAAAAACTAATGAAATATTTTAATTCTCAATTTGTAGTTTTTTAATCCACCATGATAATTTTGTGTTATGTGTTTGATAATAGTAGGATTTAGAAGATTAAAAAGAGTTAAAACCCCTTGGAAAAATACTATAACTCTACAACCATTTATATTCTTTGTTGTATAATGTAATGATCTTTTTAATTTTCTATAAAAAATTCTTAACAATAGCTATTAAAGATATTAAAGTCTTTTTATATAATCAGAATAAGTTATGTATGAGATGTTTTTTTGGACAGCAAAGAAAGTTTATTTAAAATTTATTTTGGGTTTGATTTGGTCCGTATAACATGGATTTTGGCTACATGGAATCCAAAGTTAGCTTGGATTAATTAGATGTTGGAATCAGATCAGATTTTTTTGGGGTTGATTTTTTAATTCTACAAGGACTTAAATCAACAAAATATTCTCCTAAAATTCAAGAAACTTTTGTTCATTATTTTTTCTATTATTTAGAAAAATATTTATCAACAAAGGATGATAGGGGGCTACCAGATCTAATTTCCTAAGTTAAGAAGGATTAATTAATGATTCTCCTCGTTTAGGAAGAAAACCAGATTGTCAGGTATAAAAGAGGGAGATTTTCTTCATTAATTATTCATGTAAAACAAGAAAACCAAACACAATAAGACAAGAAGATTTCAGAAAAGATGATACTTCCTTAAAAAAATCAAAAACCAGGTTTGAGAAGTGTGGTATAATGAAAATCTATCCCAAGACACTAGCACTATTGAAATTGAATCAAATGATGCCACAAGGCTAATTATATATTGATAAGTCGAATTTGATCTTTGTCCCAATGAAAATAATGTGTTGCATCACACAAAACACAAGTTTATTTAATAAACTCATGGTTACATGCTGTTTAGCATACAAAACACTTATATAATGCTTCAAATAACCCTAATGGATCCCTATATGTGGGCTGATTTGAGCCCACTTACAAAATTGATCCAAATAAATAATAATAAACCAAAGATTAAGAAGAAAATAATAAAAATCTAAAATTAATATACTAGATATGCTAGAATCAAATTTATCATCCCTAAGAAGTTCCAAATAGACTAGGAAATATGATATGAATGTGGAATTAATTATGAAGTTTTCTTACTTTATTGTGCTTAGTTTTCTTATTTTCAAAGAACAATTAATGAAGAAAATCTTCCTCTTTTATACCTGACAATTTAGTTTCCTTCCTGAACTAGGAGAATCATTAATTAATCATTTCTAACTTAGAAAATCAGATTTGGCAGCCTCTTTAGCATCTTCTGTTGACTAGGAAACTTCCTCATTTGTTGATAAATATTTTCTTAAATAATAGGAAAAATAATAAATGAATTTTTCTTAAACTTTAAGAGAATATTTTGCTGATTTAAGTCCTTAGAGAATTAGGAAATCAACCTCAAATAAATCTGATTTGATCCCTACATCTTAATTAACTTAAGCCAACTTTGAACCCCATGTGACCCAACCCCATGTTCATTAATAAGGACCAAATCAAACCCAAAATACACTCCAAATAAACTTTCTTTGTTGTCCAAAAAAAGGAAGTAAATAACAAAATTCGTACAACCTCTGTTGACCCGTGTTTCGATGCCTTTCCGAACTCCGATTGCCCTGAAATTTTAAACCTAGGTAGGAGAACATGTCAGGATACTCCACGTAAAATTTCAACTCGATCCAACGGTCGAATTGAGAATTATGACTATTGCCGTAAAACTGGATAGGTGCACTTTTTACGTCAAAATCCGAATTTGACCTTGTCTGGATCGTATCATTCCTTCTCTCTTCAAGATGATTCATCCTCGAATCACCAACAAGTTGAATGGACAATTCCTTAGCCTCTTTTTGAAGCCTTTTGAGTTCTTTTCTTGCCAACAATCGTCGCCAACAACTTTGGATGAAAGTTGCAGCCGTTCTATTTCGTATATCATCATTGCAGCGTATTTTCTCCTCTCTTTCTGAAGCTTGCTGGGCATTGACTGATACCGTTAAAACATCAAGTTCTTGCTTCATCTCCCCTAGAATACGGAATAGACTCTTGGATTCTTTGTTTAGAACACTAATCTCTTTATTTCTCTCCATTTGATACCACCTCTCCTTTTGAATTCTCCTTTTCTTTTGCCATAACACCTCATCAAAATACATGAAATCCTTTTGGTTTCTAGGCTACCAAAAACCTTCCCAGTGGCCTATGATCTCATCCTTAAAACCGCCATTACCAATATCATCAACGTCCTCAAAATCCTCATAATCAGCCCACCTTGGCCTTTCGGCCGCACTGCCGTTGTTAGATTTGTGTTGAGCCCCAACTTTTCTCACGTCTTGGGTACATGTTCCAGCCACGTTACCATGTTTTCCCACCTTCTCAAGTCTGTCACACACATTCCCCATCATCAAATTCATTCTTTCCATCATCTTCGTCATGGCATGTATTTGGAATTTAAGTTCTACATCGAGAGGGGGTGGTGTGTTGTTTTGAACTGACATGATGATACCTGCAAAATTTGGTTAGTGGAAAAAAATCCTCACATCGCTTGTGTTTTGCTCAAACACTCTTAATATCCTCATAATCTCACACCTCTCATCTCACCTTCTTGCTGTTCTTGCGAAACTGATTAAACTCGAATTTGAAACCCAAAGAAAACGATATCCAATTGACCCCAAAATCAATATGTGGTGCGATTAGGACCCCAGTAATTAGAGTATCAAATTTCAGCTAATTCCGAGTTGATTTGATCTAATTTTCTCTTGTTTAGTTTTCTGCGGCAGAATCCAATAAACGTCTTTTTGAACAATTTTTTTTTTGCTTTTTTCTTTTCTCTTTTTTTTTTGTTTTTGATGCTACTGATATATTTTGAACAATAACAGAATGAAACAAGAATTTTTTTTTATATGCCGCAAATTCAAGGAGAAGAAGAAATTGGATACTAAGGAATTTTTACGGAAACAACAAGAAACGAAAATTTCAGAAGGATATAACCTGATTAATGGAGCCAAGCTCTGATACCAAATGATGCGAACCTCGTGATCACGTGGTCACGCAACCCACACGCAAAGACACCAATTCCCGGAAAGCCAAGTAAATCAGGTTTGACAGGAGTGTGACACAAAGATAACTTGTACCTAGGCACCAGCACTATTGGAAACAAAAAACCCCCACCCAACGAATATTGATTCGCGAATGAGAAGTATAAGGATGACCCCACGAGGACAGTTGTTCTTCGATAAGTCGTTTTTCAGTTCTTTAGAGAACCATGGAAGGGAGATTAACTCACCAACACACACAAAATGCGGCAAACAAGAAGTTTTATTAATCTGAATTGTTTGACTTACATGTCTGGTTATGCATTTATTTATACTAACTCTAAACTTAAATAAACCCTAATGGACCCCCCTTAGGTAGACTTATATTAAGCCCACTTACAATTGACCCAAATAAGTAATAATAACCCAAAGACTAAAAGAAAATAATAAAAAACCAAAAATTACCATCCTAAATATGCTAGAATCAGATTTATCACCATTAAGAAGTTCCAAATAGACTAGGAAATCTGATTTGAAGGTAGGATTTATTCCGAAGACTTCTTTCCTTTTTGTAGCTAGGATGAATAAGGAATCCTTGTAAGAAAAGGATTCTGAAACATTTATGAATCCTTGCCACACTTGGAAACTATGTTGCAACCCATTAAAGATCTTTGTAGAATTAGGAGATTCCCAAAATAACCTGCCACATCCTTTTAGGAAAAGAATCCTAGCCAAATAGGAAGTCCACATGTCAAAAGGAAGTAAATAACAAAATTCATACAACCTCTATTGACCCGTGTTTCGATGCCTTTCCGAACTCTGATTGCCCTGAAATTTTAAACCTAGGTAGGAGAACATGTCAGGAGACTCCACGTAAAATTTCAACTTGATCCAATGGTCGGATTGAGAATTATGACTATTCCCGTAAAACTGGATAGGTGCACTTTTTACGTTAAAATCCGAATTTGACCTTGTCTGGATCGTATCGCTCCATGTAAGATTTCAGCTCAATCCCACGGTCAAATTGAGAATTATGATTATTGTCGTGAAACTGGATATTTGTGCATTTTACGTCAGAATCAGAATCTAATTATTTTTTTGTTACCTGGATTGTATCATTAAAATTTCAACCTGATTCAGCGGTCAGATTGAGAATTATGATCGTTGTCGTAAAAATAAACAATCACGCATTTTACTTCAGAATCTGAATTTGATTATTGTTTTTTTGTTGCTCGGCTCGTATCACTAAATTTATATTGAGTTCATAAAATATGTTTTAGATGTTTTCCATAATTTTCCTTCCTTTATAAGTTAGTGTCCTTACATAATGATTTCATTTTTTAGTTAATTATATAATTTTTGTTTTATGATAACTCTTAATTTGAATGAAATGAAATTAATATTCTATATAAATTAATATGAGTATTATAATTTATAATAATGATTTTTATAAAAAAATAATTGTAATTTTGATTTATTTATTTAATTTTTTTTGAAAGATTTATCTTTATTCTCAATAAATATACACGTTATCTATTTTGTTTTTTTTTAATTAAAAAAGAAGAACTAAAGAGGAAAAGAAAACTAAAAATAAAAAAGAAAAGAAAAATAATACTATGTTGGTTCTTGGTTAACAAATCCATAGTTTTCTTTGTAGTCGTGACATGAAGGTCGAAGTGATAATTAATAATCCTATATGGTCTTTTGGTATCTTTCTTTCCGGTTCTTTTTGTCCTTACGAATTGGGATTAAACACATAGTGTTTTGCTAGTTTTATAAAATATATTTTTCAAAATGACTTAATAAAAATCTCAAAAAATTTATTCCTAGTATACTGTTAATTTTTTCAAATATATTCTTTGAAATCAGCAGTGCAAAAGTTTTTGAAAACTCTTATGCACATTAAATGAACTATCTTCTTCTTCTTGTTGTTGTTTTTTTTAAGAGAAAGGTATGGAAAACACCTTTTGTTTTTTGTTTTTTAAAAATATATGTTTAAATGATTTTTAACATGATATTATAGTTTTATAGATCAAACAATCACATTTAAAAAACTATTTCAACTCAAAATTTTAAATTGTTAGGTAAGGTGATATGGTTTAGCCTTGTGATACGACCCAAGCAAGGTCAGATTCGGATTTTGATGTAAAATTCTATTGAGAATAACTCCAAATCCAATCGTTGGATCGAGCTCAAACGTTACTAGAAGATTCCAAAGGTATTGGTCTATGTTGGGGTCAAGTTTCAGGTTAATCAGAGTTCGCAAAAGACTTGCGATATAGGTCAAAACAAGTTGTATGAATTTTGTTATTTTCCTTTTGACTTGTGGACTTCCTATTTGGCAAGAATCTTTTTCCTACAAGGATGCGCGAGCTTGTTTCAGAAATTTTTTAGTTCCACAAAGATCTTTAATGAGCTGCAATATAATCTCCAAGTGTGGTAAGGATTCATTAATGTTTCAGAATCCTTTTCTTATAAGGATTCATTAATGTTTCAGAATACTTTTCTTATAAGAATTCATTATTCATCCTAGTTACACAAGGAAAGAAGGGCTAGTGGTGTTTAATGATAGAGTTGCTATTTTTATTATTTTCTTTCATGTTTGAGCTTAATTAATACTAGGGGTGTTCATGGTCCGGTTCGGTCCGGTTTTAACCAAAAAATTCAACCGAACCAGAAAATAGTATTTCTTACTAATATAACCCGAACTGAACCGGTTTTGTTCGGCTTGGATCATTTTTTAGCATAAAAACCAGAAAAACAGGACCATGGTATTTGGATATGCTAATCTTCATCACTGAGCTAAATTAAAGAAAAAATTGACGTCAACTATCAATCTGAGCTACTAATCACAGCAACCACTTAGAAATTCAAGAAAAGCAACCAGCAATCAAAGTCTTCCACATGGGGGCTGGGAAGGGAAAGGCTGAGAAGAGGGAAAGGGGAAGGCTGAGAAGGGGGAAAGGGGGAAAGCCTTTTCTTTTGACCATAAATTTTCTCGAGTCTTTGGCTCTTTCGCCAGCTGTGAATGTTGTATTGGCTTTAGCAAAGCCTTTTCATGTGGGGTATGTAGAGAATCTCAAAGCTTGTATTTGCCTAGCACAAGGATGGAACTAGTATAACTATGAAAGGCAAGATTTCTTGAATAATGGTTCCCTTGCATCTAGAAATTGGAAGAGGGAAAAGGGAAAGGGAAGGTTGGAGGGGGGTTGGCGGCTGAAAAGGGGGAAAGTGATTTAGGGTTCTGGGAAGGGGAAGGGAAAAAGGGGAAGGCTGAAGGGGAAGGGGGGTGGCGGCTGGAAAGGGGGAAAGTGATTTAGGGTTAGGGATGGTTCTTTTTATACCTTTTTTTAAAACCGGTTTGGTTTGATCCGGTTCAATAGGTTTAAGCTTTTTTAAACTGGAACCGAACCAGACGGGGTGATTTTTTTATTTTTTTAATCAGTTTATTCTGTTTTTTCTATCGGTTTGGTTTTTTTGGTTAATTTTTTCTCAGTTTTTTTGGTTTAATCGGTTGGTCGGTTTTTTTGAACACCCTTATGTTTTTCAACTAGGATCCAAGGTTTATTTGAATTAAGTTATGAGCTTTTCAGTTTAGAGTTTTTGGGTCAGTTTTAAGTAAACCTCGTATAAGTCCACATAAGGGTCCACTAGGGTTAATTTTTCAAGAATTATTTAAACTCTTGTAACCACAATTTCGGCAGCCTTGGATGAATATTACTTCTGAGTTTTTCAGTTTTAACGTGTAAAAGTGATTCTTGCATTCTTCTGTTCTTGAACTAACTAGACTTATTAAAGATTAACTGACTTCGTGGCATCAATCTACTCATTCTAATAGTGTTGGTGCCTTGAGGCAAGTTTTCATTGTGTCACACTTCTATTAGATCTATTTTGGTTTTTCAAGATCAGATCTCAATCTTGATTGTGGGTTGCATGACTGCGTAATCATCAAGTCACATAATAAGGTCTAAAGTAATTTCATATTAATTTTATATCACATCCCTTTAACATCATTTTAAATGAAAACTTTTTGAATTTGAAATTTGCATAAATGCATCATAAACACCTTATACTTATCTTTTTAATTTAATTAAAAGAATAATGGAAATGAAATTTAAGCTCGTAACCATTTAATTAATTATCAAGACTTTAATATCATATCAAATAATTATTTCAATTCTAAAACTTAAATTATTAAACTGATGAGATTTCAATAATAATTTTATATTAATGGTCTAATAATCATAAGTTCACTATACAGTTTACAAATCTAATAGGCTTTTCCTCGAGATAGTACTTTAGATAATTAGTATAAAATAATCTATAAAACTTTACCCATTATCTTAAACTTTTGAATCAAATTAGCCCAATTTATACTCAACTGTTAATTTTACTAAATATTACTTTATAAAATATCTTAAATGTTTGAATTTCATAATAGGCTGCTAATTTGCTAAATATATTTGTAACATCTCCCATTTCTAGGATAAAACAACAATCTCATGTCAATAAAAAAACCAGAGTAGTAAATTTTTTTTTTGTATATACGTATTCATGGTCTTCGTATTAACATCTACCGGAATTTCGACGGAGTCCCCCCTATACCGGAAGGTCCCAAGTTACCGACATGTAACCTGTCTACACTTCTAACAATTCGCATCTCATAACTTAATTCCCGACCCAATCATCCTAGGTTTCAATTCCACAATTATACTCACACCTATCAACCATAATATTTATGATATGCATTATGTAACAAAATATCATTATGGATGGATAATTTAAATAAATATAGATACATAGACATGGAATATGGATATATAAACTACAGTGTTAAATTCATCCAATCAAGTTTAAACATTTATTATACAAATTAAGTTATACAAACATTTTCATGTTTACAAAATACAAGGGTATACTCCCTAGAACCTAGATTTCAAAAAGAGAACATAAGCTAGGATCTACTCCTGTCGTGCATACGATGATCCTGAAACAAAATACATATTATTGCAAGGTGAATATCACAATAAATATAACAATATGAATATCTAATAATTTCAACAGGGTAACATGCATTCATATTTCGTTTACTTCTCCCTTCTATTTTTTTTTTAATTAAAATCTCTTCCTTATTCAAACTATTAATAACCGTTCCCTCTGCCACTATCAATCTTCATTCCGGACCTTATAAGATTAACGTGATTACTTTTGCTTATCACATTACCGATACCACTTTCACTGGTATCGTCATCACCACCCCATAGGAGTCAATATAAGGCGATCCTTTTACCCGGGATCCTAACATACACTAAATGTATGTTGGCCAATACATGGTGATCCCCTTACCCGGGATCCTAACATGCATTGAATGTATGTTAGCCAATACGTGGAGATCCCCTTACCCGGGATCCTAACATAAACTAAATGTATGCTAGTCCATTCGTGACGATCCCCTTACCCGGGATCCTAACATACACTAAATGTATGCCAACCAATACAAGGTGATCCCCTTACCCGGGATCCTAACATACACTAAATGTATGCTAGTCCATTCGTGACGATCCCCATTTTGCAAGTTCTAGGTCATGAACCGGGTAATTCACCTTATGCGACTTTAACTGTCTTGATGCATAAGCAATCACACGCCCATTTTGCATCAATACACATCCCAGACCCCTTTTTGAGGCATCACTATATACCACAAACCCTTCTGTCCCTAATGGAAGGGCCAACACAGGAGCAGAAGTGAGCCTTTCCTTCAGTTCTTGAAAGCTTACTTCACACTCTTCCGATCAAACAAACCGAACTTCCTTACGGGTCAGCTTACTTAAAGGTGATGCTATGGTGGAGAATCCTTCAATAAACCTTTGGTAATATCCAGCAAAACCCAAGAAACTCCGGATTTCTGTCACGTTGGTAGGCCTTTCACATTTTAACACGGCCTCAACCTTTCTTGGATCTACAAATATTCCTTCTGCGGATATTACATGGCCTAAAAATACCACTTCCTTGAGCCAGAACTCACACTTATCCAGCTTTGCATATAAATGATTTTCCCTTAAAGTCTGTAGCACAACCCTTAGCACAACCCTTAGATGTTGTTCATGCTCCAAGTGAGAGTTTGAATACACCAAAATATCGTCAATAAATACAACCACATATTGGTCCAGGTAAGGCCGAAACACCTGATTCATCAAGTCCATAAACATGGTCGGAGCATTGGTTAACCCAAAAGGCATCACCGAAAACTCGTAATGCCCATAACGGGTTCGGAAAGCAGTCTTTTGTATGTCTTGTTCCTTGATTCTCAACTGGTGATATCCAGATCTCAGATCTATCTTAGAAAATACCTTAGCACCCTTCAACTGATCAAACAAGTCAACTATTCATGGGAGTGGGTACCTGTTCTTCACCGTCACTTTATTCAATTGACGATAATCAATACACAAACGAAGGGTGCCATCTTTCTTCTTTACAAACAATACCGGAGCTCCCCAGGGTGAGTTACTAGGCCGGATGAAGCCTTTATCTAACAATTCCTGAAGCTAGACCTTCAGTTCCGCTAATTCCATAGGTGCCATCCTATAAGGAGACTGGGCTATAAGAGAAACTCCTGGAATAGTTTCTATGGAAACTTCAATTCTCTAAGTGGAGGTAATCCAGGCAACTCTTCTGGGAATACATCTTGAAACTCCCTCACAACAGGAATACTAGCCAAATCTATGCTACCCTTCTCCAGCTCTCTTAAATGGGCCAACCAAGCAGAACAACCTTTCCTCAGTAATTTTCTAGCCACCAAGACTGAGATTACACAACTTGGAATTACTTTTCTTTCCCCTTTAAACACTACTCTTTTATCACCTATTCCTTGGATTGTCACCGTCTTGGTGAAACAATCCACTTGTGCCTTATGTTTACTTAACCAATCCATGCCCAAAATCACATCAAAATCATATAAGTCCAACGACATAAGATCTGCCCTCAACTCTAATCCTCCTATATATAGTTTTACCCCTCTATAAATATCATCAATATGTATATTCTCCCCCAAAGGTGTACTAACCATCACCCCTACACCCAAGTTACTAAATAACACATGCAAGTTATTCACAATTCTATAAGATATAAAGGAATGACTAGCTCCAAGATCAATTAAAGCATAAACTTGCATTGTATCTAACCTAGATTTCAAAAGGGGAACATAAGCTAGGATCTACTCCTGTCGTGCATGCGATGATCCTGAAACAAAATACATATTATTGCAAGGTGAATATCACAATATGATTATCTAATAATTTCAACAGGGTAACATGCATTCATATTTCATTTACTTCTCCCTTCTAGTTTTTTTAATTAAAATTTCTTCCTTATTCAAACTATTAATAATCGTTCCCTCTGCCACTATCAACCTTCATTCCGTACCTTATAAGATTAACGTGATTACTTTTGCTAATCACATTACCGATACCACTTTCACTGGTATCGTCATCCCCACCCCATAGGAGTCAATATGTGATCCCTTTACCCGGGATCCTAACATACACTGAATGTATGTTGGCCAACACATGGTGATCCCCTTACCCGGGATCCTAACATACACTGAATGTATGTTAGCCAATATGTGGAGATCCCCTTACTCGGGATCCTAACATACACTAAATGGATGCTAGTCCATTCGTGACGATCCCCTTACCCGGGATCCTAACATACACTAAATGTATGCCAGCCAATACAGGGGGATCCCCTTACCCGGGATCCTAACATACACTAAATGCATGCTAGTCCATTCGTGACGATCCCCTTACCCGGGATCCTAACATACACTCAATGTATGCCAGACAATACATGGTGATCCCCTTACCCGGGATCCTAACATACACTCAATGTATGCTAGTTTATGCCTCAAATCACACTTCTCATATTTCCTTTGTTAGTGATAATTTCATCACTTGGCAATTCACATAACAACTTTTCACCTTGAATACACATACATTTAGTAATTTACATTTCACATCAAAAATATATTAAATCATGGAATTTAACTAGAAAGCATAGGTGTGAATCACCTACCTGCAATAGAAGCTCTACTTGTGCTCCCCTGCTGCTGTTGTTGCACCACGTCTGTGGTCCCTTCTGCAAATCACAGGTTTATCTCATAAATTTTCCTCACTCAAGGATATGTTTTATAATAACCATATCAACAACCAATAAGTCTTTCTTTCAGTCATTTCTTAGTACTTTATGTTTTTCTCATTTCACTAATTATTATTGTCGTTCTTTGTCCAATCCTAGTTATCATTCCTTTCTTTATATTTGGACTATCCTTCGCTCAATCATTCTTGTCTCGTTTTTGAACTGTTACTGTCTGACCTCTCCTCATATTTTTAACTATATCTGGAGTTATAGAACTCCGATTCAAGCGAAATTTATGGCGTTGGAAAGGTAGGACATGAGGCTACAAGTTCTATATTTTGAGAAGAACCCAGTTCTGCCTCTAAGATAGCCAAAATCACTCATTAACAAACACTTGGACTGTTACTACCCATTTTTGAACTGTTACTGTCTGACCTCTCCTCAAATTTTTAACTATATCTGCAGTTATAGAACTCCGATTCAAGCGAAATTTGTGGCGTTGGAAAGGTAAGACAGGAGGCTACAAGTTCTATGTTTTGAGAAGAACACATTTTTGCCTTTAAGATAGTCAAAATCGCTCATTAACAAACACTTGGACTGTTACTGTCCATTTTTGAACTGTTACTGTCTTTTTTTTGAACTGTTACTGTCTAGACATTGAACTGTTACTGCCTAGACATTGAACTATTACTGTCTTGTTTTTGAACCGTTACTGTCTAGACGTTGAACTGTTACTGTCTAGACATCGAACTGTTACTGTCTTGTTTTTGAACTGTTACTGTCTGATTTTTGAACAGTTACTGTCTAGACTTTGAACCGTTACTGTCTAAACTTTAAACTATTACTGTCTTGTTTTTGAACTGTTACTGTCTAGACATCGAACTGTTACTGTCTTGTTTTTGAACTGTTACTGTCTGACCTCTCCTCAGATTTTTAACTATATCTGGAGTTATAGAACTCCAATTCAAGCAAAATTTATGGCGTTGGAAAGGTAATACATGAGGCTACAAGTTCTATGTTTTGAGGAGAACCCAGTTCTGCCTCTAAGATAGTCAAAATTGCTCATCAATGAACCAGACCTACTACCCTATAGGGTATGTCATGACCCAGTCTCGGTTGGTGACCCATAACTGGAGTTCTATGACTCAAAATTGAGCAAGACCAATTTCATTAGTTAGTAAACATCTAAAACTACAATTTCTATGAAGGAACTTAATCCTAATTCCTTCATTCTCCTACCCAAAATCTCTTTGATGGTCAAGAGACGAAACTGTCCAGATTCATCACCTTTCCATTTACACACAACATACGAAGTTCTTTACTTTAACAACTCTTACTTCCTTTTTTTTTTTCAATTCAAGTCTAAGATCTCAATATAAATTTACATCTAGGCATCAATTCATAATCGACTTGAAATAACTCATAAGACCAGGTTTATAATATCTTACCTGGTGCGAATCAAGGCTTCGATCCCTCCTTTTCTTTCTAATGATAGCAGACCCTCCCCTCTTCTCTTCTTGTTCAATTTTTCTTGTTAATCCCTTTCCCACCAGGGTTTATTTTACATATAACCCTCAATCTGGGATGGGTTCTTGAAATTTTGGTGTTTCACTCTTGATTTGTAAAAAAATAGATATAAAAACTCCCTCTTTTCTTTCTTTACATAGCTGCAGATCTGTTTTTGGTGAGAATAGGAGTATTTTATGCTCTATAATTATTCTTATTTGCATTTAGGCCCCATTTTCTATAAGTGTATTCGTTCTTGCCCCCACTTTTTTTTAGTTTAGTTTATTTTCTTTAATTTAATCCAGCCTTGGTTTTTTTCTCGGGATTTACAATATTCTCCAGTATCATTTTGTCAAAAACCCCAAATGCTCATTAAATGAATTCTCTATTTTTTGTAATAAAAAAAAGGAAATCAAATATAGAGTGCATGTTTGCTATTGTCTTACTTTTTAAAGCACACGTGATTTTAACTTTTTTTTTATTTAAAGCCAGTATTTATCTGTTTTGTTTTGAAAGCAAAGTAAATAACAATTAATGCTCGTTTGGTATTATTGTTGTTTTAAAACATTCTTTATTCATCTAAAGTAGTGTTTGTTTAATATATTTCCTTTACTTTAAATTAAAATAAGTCTCTTTAAAAAAAAATTTGGTTTGCTTTTAAAATAATACAGAGTACCCCTCTTTTAAACAAAAGTAGATATGCTTATTATAAATTTTTTTTTTGTCAAACTAAAAAGAAAACTTTACCCATTAATTATTTTAAAACATTATATATATATATATATACACACACACACACAAAATATATTAGTTATTTATATAACTTAATGATGTGGATCAGCTCAACATCAAATGTAATCATGCTAACGATCCATTGGAGGTGTCAATTGGGCCAATCACAAGAGCTAGGGCAAAAAAGCTTAAAAAAAGCATTGAATGAGCTTGTTCAGAACATATGGAGCAAAATGGACCTAGAGGGGTTTGGGACATTTAAGGAGCATGAAGGCCAACCTTTAATTCATCTAGTTTAGGTGCATACCCCAGCTTGTTCAAGAAGAGCCTAATTCGTGTGGAACAAGGGGTTGATGTGTCCAGCCCAATACCAGCCTTGTTAGGCTTGTTTTCCTAAAGCTACAAGGATAAAAAGTAAACAATTTATTCTCCTAATTAAGTAAGGAAGTTGGCCATATCTTATTCCTAAAGAGAGGAGGACTATTCAATGCTTTTTCTAACTTAGGAAGGAAAATAATTAAATCAGCAACAAAGGAGGAAATTTGTTTTCTTATTTGTCCAAGTTAAACAAGGAAATCCAAGCTAATCAAGGATATCAAGGGGGCAGCAACAAAAATTTTCCAAATTAGATTTCTCCTAGTTTATTTTAGGACTTCTTAAGGGTGACAAATCTGATTCTAGCATATTTAGCATTATAATTTTCAGATTTTTATTATTTTTTTTTGATAAGTTGACAGATATATTAAAAGAAGAATATACAAAGATCATAAGGGGCATACCCCAGATATACAATGTGCACGAAAACATAAAACAACAAATGGCTACAAGAAGCCATAAAGCAGACACCTCGACTTAACTAGATTTGTTAGGGATACCAATACAACCAGCTAAATATCAATTTAAAAGTCTATGTTATTGACCCTCCAAGCGCTTTGGATTCTTATGTTTTCATCTGTCGGGAGAGCGTTCCTCATCAAATCAAGCTTTTCACGAATGATACATTCTATTTGATCAAAGACCAAATTTGGAGTTGTAGACATTCCTGCAAATATCCTTGCATTTCGTTCTTGCCAGATATAATACACTGTAGCCGGGAAACCCAATTTACGAGAAAAATTGATGAAACTTTTACCATGCCACGTAACAGTTGCCTATCAAATCCATTCCTCCCACCCTTTCGTCATTCTTGGAATGTCGTATCTGTCACAAACATGCCACCATATTGCTTTAGTATAAGAGCATTCAAAGAACAGGTGGTTATGATCTTCATTGTTGCGGAGACAGAGTGAGCATCGATTGGGACCATGTATACCAAACCGATGAAGTCTATCCTGAGTTGTGAGCTTTTGTTGGACAACCACTCATAGAAGAAAGGAATGTCTTGGAACAGCATTCTTGAACCACACAATGTCATGCCATTCAACAACCTGATTATGAAATCTTAGTTGCTCCCAAGCTACTTTGACTGAGAATTTGTGATTTAGTGAATCCAACCACACAATCTCATCCTTCTGCCCCATCTTAGGATTGGAAGGAATAACTTCTACAATAGGGTGCCAGCTAATAGATTGAGTGGTAAGGATTCTCCATTCTGAGTTACTAATCAGCACATTCACCCTCGCGTTATTTCCTATACCTGAATCGTAGATGAATCTTTCACCATAAGAATCCGCGAGCGGGTTGTGAGGATGTCAATTGTCAAACTATAGAGAGGTTTTCATGCCATCTCCTATGATGTACTGCATCTTCGGCCATGCTAATGATATGAGCTTTAGGATCTTTCCTTAAGCCCAAGAGCAATTCTCTGGTGCCTTGATTGTCCAGAAATTCCTACCTCGCAATAGATTGGATCTAATCCAAGTAGACCAGATTGAACCATCTGAGTCATTGCACAGGTTCCATATGTGTTTCAACAAAGCAATCTTGTTCCATTCTGTTATCCTTTTTATTCCTAGCCCCCCCCTCCTTTTTTGGAAGACATACCTATTCCCAAGCCACTTTAGCCCTGATAGTTCTCATATCTGAACCTGACCAAAGAAAGGACCTCATAATTTGCTCAACACTTTTTATTACTTGCCCAGGTAAGAGGAAGAGAGATGCCCAATAGACCTGGATGGAAAATAAAACTGAATTAATCAGTTGTACTCGTCCTGCATACGAGAGAGTTCTACAAGTCCAGTGTCGAACTTTAGAGGTGAGTCGATCCACGAGGCCTTTACAATCGACAACCTTCAGTCTAGATGAGATAAGGGGCACTCCCAAATATTTCATAGGAAGCTCCCCCTCTCTAAACCCAAGAATATGAATAATCTGTTCTTTCTCAGCATCTAACAGACCGCTCAAGAAATGTCACTTTTGTCTGGATTTGGATGCAGACCCGATAGATCTTGAAACCCAGTGAGTACATTTTTGATCATACGAATTGAGTTTACATCCCCTTTGCTAAAAATCATCAAGTCGTCTGCAAAACAAAGATGGGAAATTTTGTCCTTCTTGCATCTCCAGTGGAACTTAAAGTTTTGATCGGCACTCATCTTGCGGAACAGCCCCGAAAGGATTTCCATACATAGAACAAACAAATATAAAGATAGTGGGTCACCTTGTCTCAGCCCACTCACCCTTGAAAGTAACCTGCTAGCTCACCATTGATGTTGATAGAGAATTGACATGATGTAACACAAACCATGATCCAATTAGTTACTGTTCGAGGAAATCCCATTTTTATTAACGTGGCATCAACGAAATCCCACCGGACAGAGTCATAAGCCTTCATCAGATCTACATTCATAGCACAACGAGCAGGTCCCGTAGATTTATGATAGCCTTTCATTAGTTCCTGAGACAACAGAATGTTGTCGCTGATTCTTCGTCCAGAGATAAAAGCTGTCTGATACGGACCTATTAAGAATGGCAAAACAGCTTTGATTCTACACGCTAGAATCTTAGCGATGCATTTGTAAACTGTATTGCAGCAAGATATAGGACGGAAATCTATCAACCTCGTAGGATTAGCAACTTTAGGAACAAAGAAAATGGATGTAGCATTCATTTCCTTAAGCATTCTACAAGTCTGAAAGAAGGAGCTAACAACGTTGATTACATCTTCCCCAACTATGTGCCACATTCTTTTGAAGAAACCTGCGTTGAAACCATCCTGACCAGGGGCTTTGTTGTTTTTCAAACTAAATATAGCATGCTTAATCTCCTCCCTTGTTACATCTTGAGCTAGTACATGCTATTGCGTTGAAGACAATTTCAAGTTAATTGCTGATTCTGCCACTTCCTCATTCAAACCCTCGGGCATCTGTTTCACTTCTAACACACTTTGGAAGTACGCAATTACTTCTGATTTGACTGCCTCGTGTCCTTCTACAACCTCCCCATCCTCCCTTGTAACTGAGAGAAGCCTACTTCTATTATGTCTTCCATTTACTGATTTGTGAAAGAAGCTAGTATTCTGATCCCCCAACCTAAGCCATTGTATCCTAGCCTTCTGTTTGAAGAAACTCTCTTCAGCCCTAACAGTAGAAGCATAGTTACGAACAACATCCCTTTCTCGCATGCACAAAGTTGTGTTCCCATGTGTTGTATGCATAGCCTGTTGAGCCTTATCCATTTCATCTTTTGCATCTTTGACTCTATTAGAAATGTTAGAGAAGTGAGTCTTATTGAAAAGTTTCAATTCCTGCTTTAGCTTTCTAAATTTGCAACACAGCTGATACATTGGACAGCCCCCTGAATTTTGATCCCATACTTTCTTCACCATGGGCATGAACTCTTCTTGATCCATCCACATATCGAAGAGTCTAAATGGTTTCTTTATGTTCTGATCATTTCTAGCAACTTTTACCACCATGGGAGAATGGTCTGACATACCAGATGGCAAAAATCTCGCTTCCGACAATGGGAAGGTCATATTCCACTTCTCATTCACAAGCACTCTATCTAGTTTCCGCATAATCAGATTCTCAGGACATTGGTTTGTCTAAGTATAATGCATACCAGAATACCGAAGATCATCCACTTTTACTTCTCGTATACATGTTTCCAATCTGTCCATATGACCAGCCCACGTAGTAGACCCTCCTAACCTCTCTGACTGGTTGCGAATAGCATTAAAGTCGCCCATAAGAATCCATAGGGTTGAGTCCCATCCATCACCACGACTCACTATATCAGACCATAAAGCTTCACGTAAGGATGCATTATTGTCTCCGTAAATGATTGAAGCATTGAAACAAATATTGGTAGCTAATATCATGACAGAAACATGAATAGCCTGGTCTGACATTCCCAGGACATCCACCTTCACAACTTCACCATTCCAACAAACCCAAATACGACCACGACAAGAGAAATCATAATTATACAAGAAGGACCAATTACGCAGAAGAAGTTGCGAAACATTATCTTTATTCTTGTCTCTAATCCGAGTTTCAACCAAACCAAAAAAAGCCATTTCTTTTTAGTTTTTGGGTTATTATTACTTATTTAGGTCAATTGTAAGTGGGCTTCATATAAGTCCACCTAAATGGGGTCCATTAGGGTTTTCTTAAGTCTAGAGTCAGTATAAATAAAGGCATAACCAAACATGTAAGGTTACACAATTTTCAGATCAATAAACTTCTTTAGTGCACTTATTGTGTGTTGGTGGAATAATCTCCCTTTCTTGGCTCTCTAAAGAACTGAAAACGACTTATCGAAGAACAACTATCTTTGTAGTGTCATCCTTATACTTCTCATTCGCAAATCAATATTCGTTGGGTGGGGGGTCTTCGTTTCCAATAGTGTTGGAGCCTAGCTAGAAGTAATCTTTGTGTCACACTCCTATCAAACCTGATTTACTTGGCTTTCCGGGAATTGGCGTCTTTGCATGTGAGTTGCGTGACCATGTAATCATAAGGTTCGCATCATTTGGTATCAGAGCTTGGTTCCATTAATCAGGTTATATCCTTCTGAAATTTTTGTTTCTTGTTGATTCCGCAAAAAAATTCCTTAGTATCCAATTTCTTCTTCTCCTTGAATTTGCGGCATATAAGAAAATTTGTTATTTCATTCTGTTATTGTTCAAAATATATCAGTACCATAAAAAAAATAGAGAAAAGAGAAAAGCAAAAAAAAAATCCGTTCAAAAAGACATTTTTTGGATTCTGCCGCAGAAAATTAAACAAGAGAAATTGGATCAAATAAACTCGGAATTAGGTCCAACTTTATACTCTGATTACTGGGCTCCTAATCGCACCACATATAAAATTTGGAGTCAATTGGATATTGTTTGTTTTGGGTTTCAAATTTGGGTTTAACCAGGTCTAATTCATAACGTTTTTGCGTCAGTATATCAAACCATATCGTAAATTTCTCAAACTTTATATTCTGTCTATCTGGGTTGATATAGCGCCATATCTGAAATGTTAACTCAATTGGACATCATTTACTTTAGGTTCCAGATTTGGACTTAACTAGTTGTAAACGAGTCTGTTTTGCGTCAACTTTTGAAATTCGCTTGCTTTCTGTTGTTTGCATTTCTTGCAGTTTATTTTCATCATATCCCACATATGTTGGTGTTGTTTCATCATTTTGCATATTTTTTGTTTATGTTTTTATTCGAGTCTTCAGTTTCGTTCATATGTCGGATAGACTCGCTTGCTACTCGCAAGACTATCATCGCAGTTTTGTTTTGCTTGTTTTCTAGTTTTTATTGCTTCTTGAGTCATATATATAGTTGATTCTATTTGGTGTTGGTTTCAGTTTCGCAAGAACCGCAGGAAGGTGTGATGAGCGGTGTGAGCGTGTGAGGATATTAAGAGTAGTTTGAGCGAAACACGAACGACATTGTTTGCTTTCAGTTCAGCCCCAAGCTTCCTCATATTTTGGGTGCTTGTACTAGCCTCGTTACCATGTTTCTCCACCCTATCAAGTCTGTCACACACATTTCCCATCACAAAATTCATCCTCTCCATCATCTGCGTCATTTGGAACGTCTCGGGATGGGGTGGTGTGTTGTTTTGGTTTGACATGATAGTACCTGTAAAACTTGGTTAGTGGTAAAAAAAATTATCCTCACGTCGCTCGTGTTTTGCTCAAACTACTCTCAATATCCTCATATGCTCACACCTCTCGTCTCCCTTTCCTGTGGTTCTTGCGAAACTGAAACCAACACCAAATAAAACCAACTTGGCAGCGCAATCCAAATATATATGACTCAAGAAGCAATAAAAACCAGAAAACAAGGAAAACAAAACTGTGATGATAGTCTCGCGAGTAGCAAGCGAGTCTATCCAAAATATGAACGAAACTGAAGACTCGAATAAAAAAACAGAAACAAAATATGAAAAAAAAATGAAACAACACCCAAATATATTGGATATGATGAAAATAAACTGCAAGAAATGAAAACAACAGAAAGCAAGCGAATTTCAAAAGTTGACGCAAAACAGACTCGTTTACGACGAGTTAAGTCTGAATCTGGAACCTAAGTAAATGATGTCCAATTGAGTTACAATTTCAGATATAGTGCACAAAGACACCAATTCCCGGAAAGCCAAGTAAATCAGGTTTGATAGGAGTGTGACACAAAGATAACTTGTACCTAGGCACCAGCATTATTGGAAACGGAGACCCCCACCCAACAAATATTGATTCGCGAACGAGAAGTATAAGGATGACACCACGAAGACAGTTGTTCTTCGATAAGTCGTTTTTCAGTTCTTTAGAGAACCAAGGAAGGGAGATTATCCCACCAACACAAAATAAGTGCAGCAAGAAGGTTTTGCCTTTATTTATACTGACTCTAGACTTAAGAAAACCCTAATGGACCCCCCTTAGGTGAACTTATGTGAAGACCACTTACAATTGACCCAAATAAGTAATAATAACCCAAAAACTAAGAAGAAAATAATAAAAGTAATAAAATTCCAAAAATTATCATGCTAAATATGCTAGAATCAGATTTGTCACCTTTAAGAAGTCCCAAATAAACTAGGAGAAATCTGATTTGGAAAATTTGTGTTGCTGCCCCCTTGATGTCCTTGATTAGCTTGGATTTCCTTGTTTAACTTGGACACATAGGAAAACAAATTTCCTCCTTTGTTGCTGATTTAATTACTTTCCTTCCTAAGTTAGGAAAAGCATTAAATAGTCCTCCTCTCTTTAGGAATAAGATATGGCCAACTTCCTTACTTAATTAGGAGAATTAATTGCTGACTTTTTATCCTTGTAGCATTAGGAAAACAAGCCTAACAAGGCTGGTATTGGGCCGGACACATCAACCCCTTGTTCCACACGAATTGGGCTCTTCTTGGACCTGAACTAGATGAATTAAAGGCTGCCCTTCATACTCCTTAAATGTCCCTAGCCCCTCTAGGTCCATTTTGCTCCATATGTTCTGAACAAGTCCATTCAATGATTCTTTAAGCTTCTTTGCTCTAGCTCTTGTGATTGGCCCAATTGGCACCTCCAATGGGTCGTTGGCATGATTATGCGTGGTGTTGGGCTGATCCGCATCATATTATGTCAAGGTGAAAAAGTTACACTAATGGTGTAAGAATAAGTATAGTATAAACTCAACATGGACTTTAATGTTTGATACTAACATGTTTTGTATTTGTTATCTTATTCATTGTTAATACTTTGCTTGTTAAATAGTTAATCTAGAGTTATGTTGTATAACCTTGTTACAACAAATACTTGGTACTTTCATAGCTCAAACCGTATGATATAACCCATATTTTTGAAACCCGACCCGGTTAAGTGAGCGGGTCACGAGTCAGATGGGTTGACCCGGGTCAACAAAAAAAAACACATATAAAAAAACACATAACTAGTTACAATGCAACACTTGCATAAATCAAATTTAAATTATAAACCAACAACATAAATTTAATTCAATATCCAAACACAAACCAAATATAAATTATAAAATATTTAAAACAAAACATCCAATAACATAAATTCTAAATCAATAACACATTTACTTTTGTTGAATTAACACATTAAGTTCTTTTGTGTCCATAGGAGCAAAATTTGGATCAAATGTCGATGGAATAGAGCCAATCTCGTCAACACCTAATAAATCACAAGCATGCTTCTTTGAAACTTCATCGTCACAATCATCTTCAATATCATTAACATTTATGACATCTACATTTCAAACACAATTAATAAATAAATATTACGTGTTAAACAAAACTTTATTTTAAATAATATTTATCACTAAATAATTAATCATTAATTACCATCATCTAAAGTATCTTGTATGGTCATAGTTGTAGAGCTTGGTGAAAACTCTCTACTTCTTCCATTGTCAAGATTGACGGGTCATCTTCTACTACCCAATTTTCAATGTCACAAATTGTCTCAACATTAATTAGATCATAATTTCATCCTTTCTAATAATTCCTATATATTAAAAGTGAAGGTAAACACAATATAAGTATTAAAATTGAAACAAACAAGATAAAATAATATTTAAGGAATTAGAGAAAAGAAAAATACTTTTGTTTGAATCTTAGATTGCAGTGGACGTAAACAAGGTCATTAAGCCTTTGGTGCTCCAATCTATTTCTCTTCTTGGAATGAATATGTTCACACATACTCTAATTTCTCTCACATCCTGAAGAACTACAAGTTTGACTTAACACTCATATAGCAAACTGTTGTAGATTTGAAGCGCTAGTTCCATATGTCATCCACCATTCATCTATACAAAAAAATAATAAGTAAAAATGTAAGACTATGTCAAATAATATTTTTAAATATAAAAATTATATACCTGGAGGCATAAGGGTGCGATTATTTATTGCGGATGCTCGGCCAAAGTCATGTTCAGCATTCCTAAAAAACTTCATCTCACTTTGTAATCTTACTTTGTAATAGATTTCCATGTGCATACTTCTCAAGAACATCTAGAAGTCTAGAAATGGTGCTCATATGTTAATCTATTATATTTGTATCATATTGAAATATGATTCAAAACCATTTGATGTCGAACATCAGGAGGACATTTGCGACATTGTTCAACTTCTCCTTTAGCTCCAACTAAATGTTACTTAAATTGATTAATACCACCACCCGTAAATACTTTAGCACAATATAAACAAACTAATTTAGTTTTTTTTACATCCAACACTAAGTTCAGGAGCTTCTCTACAATGACCGCATGCTATCTGTTCTTACTCTACTACCACTTGACATGGAAATTGAAGGTTAAAATGATTGGGCCGTTGAAGGATCACTACTTGGAGTACTACCATCATGTGAAGACATTTTAAGACCTGACATAATTTATAAGAGGGAATATAATTTCAAGCCAACTCACCTTGCAATCCATTCATTAGATTAACAATGACAGCTCATTGTTAATCACACATAACAAAAAAAGACTACTCAGTTGATGCTCTAGGAAATTAACAATGACAGCCCCATGGTTTTCATTCAATGCAAAAGAACAATGCAATTGACACAATACAAATTTAACACAATAAAGAATTAACAATGCAATTGACACAATAAACTAAATACAGATTCATTACTGTGGCACAGATTCAACACAATACTCTAGGAAATTAACAAATCTGATTAGGCAAAAGAATTAACAAACTAGCAGCATTTTTTGGCGTGTAATTCAACACAATTGTAACAAACTAACAATCCAATTCCACACAATACAGACACCTCCACACAACGCACTTTTCACTGCCGAATCATGGTAACACCGTAACAACATCAAAAGAATCAGGGTAATAACTAATAAGCATCAAATCATACACAAACAGAATCATGGTAACAACATTCTAGAGTTCATCATCGATTTAACATTAAAAACTGCAAACGACAGAGTTCTCATTTTTTTGGCAGAAGTTGAAATCGGGCTGCAGAAAAGAAAAGACATAAATTGTTGCAGAAATTGGGCTATAGAAACATACCTGAGGTGACAGGGCTGCGAATGAATCAACGAACAATGAATCGATGCCAGCGATTGAAATTGATGCTAGCGATTGGGCTACGAAGGAATCGTTGTCAGTAATTCAGAAATAAGAAAATGACCACGATAAAGAAAACTGAGAGTGAAAGAAGGAGATTCAAACCTTTTTCGCAGAGAAACAACAGCGATCAATGGTCAAGACGTCCTCTGCTCGTCAACTGGGTTTCAAAGAGTTGAGTTAATTAGGCTTGCAAATTGTAACTGATATTGCTTCGTTATTCTTCAATCTTCACTCTTTAGCGTTTTGGCCTTTTAAAAGGCCAAAACGATGTTGTTTAATGACTATCAATATAAAAAAAAATTGACCGGGTCTCAGTCGGGTTTGACCGGGTGGACCTGCTGGGTCGACCGGGTTTTCCCGGGCCAATTCCCAAGCGGGTTGTTGCCTCCACCCGGGTCAGCCAACTCCCGGGTCAACCCGCCAGGCCGGTCCGGGTTTTAAAACTCTGGTATAACTGACACTTGTGCTATGAAAGGAACTTGATTTGTTGTTAACATAATTTATAATCATGAATACCTGACAAAATTTACAAGTATTAGCATTATTCGGATAAGATAACTAATGTAATCATGTTAACAATTTATAATCCGATTGGAACCTCTTTTGTGTTTGGTTTCCAGTTAAGTAAGAAGAGTTTATACTATACTTGTTTGAAATATCATTAGTGGATCCTCTAACCTTGACAGTTGTTTTTATCATTGTTTAATCCTTATATCAATATCACATCTCAAAGCTCTCTTTCAACTTATTATTATTATTATTATTATTATTTATAATTTATAATTTATATAGTTAACCTCCCGTTGGTCGTGTCAAGTTTTTGGCGCTATTGCCGGGGAGGTAAATTCTTGTACAAATTATAGTATTTATTTTATTTTCTCTTTTTACTTTTCATTTTATCTAACTTTGTTTTCTTTTCTTTTGTTTGGTTTTGTTTCTTTTCTTTTCTTCTTCCTTTTATTCTTTTTCTACACGTGTATGAGAGTTTGGTCACGTACATTAAGTGGTAGACTTTGTAGGGTATCCTCATCATTTTCAGAAAATATAGCTGAAGAAGATAATCAGTCGTTTCATAATGAGAAAAATGAGAATAATCGTGTAAGAACACTTAGAGATCACATGAATCCCACAAGAACAAGTGCACCCTCATGCATAGTTTTTTCCCCTAATGCATCTCATTTTAATTTTAAGCCAGGTATTATTCAACTTTATCTTCTTTTCATGGCTTAGATTTAGAAAATCCATACTTGCATTTAAGGGAATTTAAAGAGGTTTGTAACACCTATCATGACTCAAATTGTAGCACAAACACCATCAGATTAAAGCTTTTTCCTTTTTCATTAAAAGATAAAGCTAAAACATGGCTATAAAATTTGAGACCTTATTTGTACTTGGGATGAAATGCAACAATAATTTTTCATTTTTTCGTCCCACAGAACAAACGACAAATCACCACATTCACTTAAAAACCAGGAGAAACATTTTACCAATGTTGGGATAGGTATCGAGACTTGCTTAATACTTGCCCTCATCATGGTTTTGAAATATGGAGATTGATTTTACATTTTTATGAAGGGTTAACACCTAAAGATAGACAAATGGTTGAATTGATGTGCAATGGAACTTTTGAAGAGAAAGACCCTAATGAAGCAATGGAATACCTAGACTTACTAGCTGAAAATACTCAAAATTGGGACATTACAGGCACTTATGAGGCACCAAGTAAAGCCTAACCTCATACATCTAGTGGAGGTATGGACAACCTTAGGGAAGATCATGACCTCCAAGCCAAGTTTGCATCTTTAACTAGAAAAGTCGAGGCACTAGAATTGAAAAAAAATGGTCAATTAAAATCTGTACAAGACATTGTGTGTCAAATCTGTGAAACCAATGAACATTCAACCAATGACTGTCCAACTTTGCCTTCTTTTAAGGAATGTCTCCATGAACAAGCTCATGCTTTAAATAGTTTCCAAACGCTAATCATAACCCATACTCGCAAACATACAATCCTGGTTGGAGAAATTACCCAAATTTCAATTGGAAGAGTGATAGCAATAACGCACAAACTTCACAGCCACCGTTTCAAGCACACTATAATTTTTAAACTTCTCATGGATATGCACCTCCTTATGCTCCACCTCCTAGAAGAAATCTTGAGGAAACATTGCATGCATTTATTGAAAAGCAAGAGGCAATCAACACTCAACTTGCTCAAAGCATGACAGATTTTAAAGATATTTTTGCAAAATTGACATCTGCTCTCAGTTTTCAAGAGAAAGGTAAGTTTCCATCTCAACCACAGCAAAATCGAAAGGGGCAATACAATGCAAATGCAAGTAGTTCTGGAAGCCAACATATGGATCAAGTCAAATCAATCATTACTCTCCGTAGTGGTAAGATTATTGAAAAACCCATTCGTGTACCTTGTGAGAAAGATGATGAGTCAATCTTTGAGGGTAAAGAAGGGGTTGAATCTGAACATTGCAAAGAAAAGACTGACTCCCCTCCAGCACTTCCATTTCCACATGCCATGACCCAATAAAGAAAAGTCAATCACAATTCTGAAGTCTTTGAAACTTTCAAACAGGTAAGGATCAATATACCTTTGTTGGATGCTATTAAATAGGTTCCTTCCTATGCTAAATTTTTGAAAGATCTGTGCACTGTGAAGAGAAAAATGAATGTGAAAACGAAAGCTTTTTAGCCGAACAAGTGCCATTCTTCAAAACAATAATACTTTGAAATATAAAGACCCTGATTGTCCTACAGTTTCTTGCTTTATTGGAGAACATAAAATTGAAAGAGCTTTACTTGATCTTAAAGCTAGTGTGAATTTACTTCCATATTCAGTTTTTCAGAGTCTCAATCTAGGTGAGTTAAAACCAACTCTGTAACTCTTTTACTTGCTGATGGATCTGTAAAAGTGCCTAGAGGAATAGTTGAAGATGTGTTAGTATTCATAAATTCATTTATCCTGTGGATTTTATTGTCGTGGACACACAACCTGTTGAAGCATATAATTCATTTCCTGTTATTTTTGGACATTCGTTTCTTGCAACTTTTAATGCATTGTTTAATTATAGGAATGGACTGATGAAGCTATCTTTTGAAAATGACATTGGAGATGAATATTTTCAACATTTGCAAACAACCTGGAGATGATAATGATTTACAAGAAGTGGATTTTACTGTAAAATTAGTTCATGATCAATTTCAAACCACTTCCAGTGAAACTGAGATTGATGAATCTGATGATTTGCAAATGGTTTATTTTTCTGGAAGAATCAAAGGCAAATAGTTGGAGATTAAAAATTAAGGAATTGTCACCACGATCAATTGAGTCCATACCTTCAAGTGTTCAACCACCAAAACCTGATTTGAAGCCATTACCATTCAATCTCAAATACTCATTTTTAGGAGAAAATAAAACTTTTCGGGTAATAATCTCTTCCAAACTTAATGCACATCAAGAAGGTAAGTTATTACAAACTCTGAAAATGCACAAAAATGCATTAGGATGGACCATAGCTAACATAAAAGGAATTCGTCCTTTGATTTGCACACACACGATTTATTTGGAGGAAAATGCTAAACCCTCTAGAGAAATGCAACAAAGGCTTAATCCTAATATGAAAGAAGTAGTGAAAAATGAAGTCATTAAGCTTCTAGATAATGAAATCATTTATCCTATTTCTGACAACAAATGAGTAAGTCCTACCCAAGTTGTACCTAAGAAGTCTGGAGTCATTGTGATAACAAATGAGATAAATGAGTTAATTCCAACTAGGACTATTACTAGTTGGCGCATGTGCATTGACTATAGGAAACTTAATTCAATGACTAGAAAAGATCATTTTCCTTTACCTTTCATGGATCAAACCCTAGAAAGAGTTGTAGGTCATGACTTTTATTGTTTTCTAGATGACTATTCAGGTTACAACCAAATTGAAATTGCATTGGAAGATCAAGAGAAGACTACTTTCACATGTTCATTTGGTACTTTTACATATCGAAGGATGCCTTTTAGATTATGTAATGCACCAGCCACGTTTCAAAGATGTATGCTTAGTATATTCAGTGATATGGTTGAACATTTTCTTGAGATTTTTATGGATGATTTTTTTGTTTTTGGTGATTTATTTGATGATTGTTTGATTAACTTAGAAAAGGTTTTGAGCAGGTGTTAAGAGAAGAATCTTGTACTGAATTGGGAAAAAGGTCACTTTGTGGTAACAAACGGCATTGTGCTTGGTCACATTGTTTCATTGAAAGGAATTGAGGTTGACAAATCTAAAATCGAGTTAATTGCTAACTTGTAAACACCAAAATCTTTAAAGATGTTAGATCATTATTAGGATATGCTGGTTTTTAGAGAAGGTTCATCAAAGATTTTAGTGTAATATCTAAGCCATTGAGTAACCTTTGTTAAACTTAAAAACTTGCTTGCTTCTGCTCCTGTCATTCAACCTCCTGATTGGTCATTACCTTTTGAAATAATGTGTGACGCTAGTGATTATGCCGTGAGTGTTGTCTTGAGACAAAGAAAAGATAAGAAACCTTCTGTCATTTACTATGCAAGTAAAACTTTAAATAGTGCTCAAATGAATTACACCACCACTGAAAAAGAATTACTTGCAGTATTATTTGCATGTGAAAAATTCAAGTCTTATCTTGTTGGCTCACATGTTGTTGTTTTTAGTGATCATGCAGCATTGAAATATCTTCTTTCTAAAAAAGATTCTAAGGCTAGTTTGGTGCAGTGGATTTTGTTACTTCAAGAATTTGATATCACAATCAAAGACAAGAAAGGCACCGAAAATGTTGTCTCAAATCATTTGTCAAGATTGACAACAAATTCGAGATCTGACATCACACCAATCGATGACTACTTCCCTGATGAATCTTTATTTTTTTTTATCTCTACAATGCCTTGGTTTACTAATATTGTTAATTTTCTTGTTTCAGGATAATTGCCAGCTCATTGGAGTACCCAAGATAAAAGAAAATTCTTGAACGAAGTGAAGAACTTTTATTGGGATAACCCTTATTTATTCAAATATTGTCCTGATTAAATATTTTGAAGATGCATTCCTGAAAATGAGGTAAGTAGTAGTGTCATTAAATTTTGTTATTCTAAGGCATGTGGGGGTCATTTCTCATCAAGGAAGACCACTGCAGAAGTCTAACAAAGTGAATTTTACTGGCCTACCATGTTCAAGGACTCACATGCATTCTGCAAGACTTGTGAAAATTGTTAAAAGTTGGGATCTATTTCAAAATGTCACATGATGCCTTTAAATCATATTTTTGTCATTGAGAACTTTGATTGTTGGGGTATAGATTTCATGGGTCCATTTCCTCTATAATTTGGTTTCTTGTATATATTAGTCGTACTAGATTATGTTTCAAAATGGATAGAGGCAATTCCAAGTCGAAACAATGATCACAAAACAGTGATAAAGTTTTTTGAAAGAAAATATTTTGAGTCGATTTGGAATCCCTCGAGCCATAATAAGCGATGGTATAACACATTTCTGCAACAAGTCATTTGAGTCTTTAATGAAGAAATATGAAGTCACACACAAAGTTGCCACCCCTTATCACCCTCAGACAAGTAGACAAGTAGAGCTTGCTAATAGGGAGATCAAACAGATCTTGGAGAAAACAGTGAACCCTAATAGAAAAGACTGGTCTTTAAGACTTAATGATACACTTTGAGCTTATTGAACTGCAGAACTAATGTTTTGCCTGTGGAAAACCTTATAGATTATTAGTCCATGGAAAACCTTTTCACTTGCCTGTTGAAATTGAACATAAAGCTTATTGGGCTATTAAAGCTTTCAATTCTAACCTTTATGATGCTAGTCAGCTGCGAAAGTTATAAACAAATAAGCTTGAGGAAATAAAAAAATGATGCATATGAAAATTCAAGAATTCATAAAGCAAGAATCAAAGAGTTTCATGACAAGAAAATACTGAGAAAAACATTCAATGTTGGTGTTGTGATGTCGCGGTCGCTCAAATAAATTACCTTAGCTTAAAACACAACACACAAGATAGTATAGAGCAAGCAAGGGGTCGATCCCACGAGGAAGGTTGAAGTCAGATTTTTATGCTAGATGATATACAATTTTTTTTGGGGGGGTGGTTTGGACGTTATCTAGGCTAAAGTAAAAGAAAATAGAACACTATCAAATGAAGTTTAATAAAATCAGAAAATTATCAAGAGAACAAACCTTGGTCGCAAGCACACATCTACCTACATAAATCAGAACTGATCATGGAAACAGAACATTAATTTATATTCTGAATATTTATCTCTTCTTAACATTAGTTAGTTAACGAATCTGCCGTATAACTAACCCTAACCATCAAACAACCACAGTGTCCGCACTAGTAATTTAATTCAATGGCAGCCTTAAGAACTAGATAAGTTGATTAATCAAGAAAATATAATTGTCCGCAGTCTATGTTTGATTTGATTGAATGTTCTCCCTAAGATTAATAACGTAGATCCGCCATAATTATTAAACTCAGTTGCTTCACAAGTTCATATACCACAACTCTGGTTTTCATATCAAGCTTAGTAATAGATTGTCTATAATAATAACTTAGAGTCCGCTCTAGCAATTAAAATAAACAATCATAGCAAAAATAAGGATAGGAGAACAAACATATTCATCATATAAACTGAAAAGAAAAGATAAAATAAATCTCACAGTTCTTGAAATCCAAAGGTTTCTGTGTCCTTGCAACCAAGAAAATGAGTTTATCCTTACATGTTTGTTGAACAACTAATAAAAAAAAAAAGAGGAATGCATGATTTCGGGTTTTTTAGAGGAGGGGGGCGTTTTTCTCCTTTTGGCTAGCTGCCCCCCTTCTCTTCTCTCATTCTTTTTATATCCTACGGAGCCCTAGTCTCTATTTTACAAAATAGTCTTCCCTTAAGTAGACTGTTTACATTTAAGTACTTCAATAACTATTTTCCTAAAAAAAGGAGAAATAGCCTTCAAAACATAAAACAAAGAATATCAAGGCATGGATATTGGTTTAGATGCTTCAGAATGTAATTTGGACTCGTTTCTTCATGAAACTTGTTTGCTGGCAGAATTCAGTTGTCATCTTTGAAAAATCATATTTTTTGCTACAATTTGGAGCGTTTATAGGCCTTTGAGTCAGAAATTCAAAAAAAAATAGTTTGCATCAATTGGAATTTTGTAGCTCCAGATATTCAAGTCAGAATGGTCGAAGGTCAACATTGGCAGATCGCGAGATTTGACTTTGAAGGCTGCGATTTCCATACTCTTCCTTATTTTATTTTCTTTCCTTAGATTTCTAGAAAGGTATGGATGTTAGATTTTTAATGCCACTAGAATCACTTCATTTCAACCTCTAGAGCTCATGCTCTGCACAAAACATCGACTGGAGGTCAAATCTGCCAATTTACTCCTTTTTGCATCTTTCATCCAAAAGTGCCTTCAAAACATAAAACAAAGAATATCAAGGCATTTTATATATAAAACATAGGCAAAAACACTAGTTAAATGTGGGTGAAACTATCAAATAATATAGTTGCATCAGTTGGTCAAAAAGTCTTGCTTTATTATTCTCGACTCCATTTTTTTCCTAGAAAACTAAGATCAAAATGGAGTGATCCTTTTATTGTGAAACATGTGTATCCATATGGGGCCTGTGATAACGAGAATCCAAAAAATGGCAATGTTTTCAAGGTAAATGGACATTGTTTGAAAGTTTATTTTGATAATTTTTTAGTTGAAAATGACTCTATTAAATTGAGTGATCCTGTATATAAAGATTGATCTTTTTCTCACATTGTTTTGTGTTTCATTTTGTTTTGAATTTTGTTTTGCTAATCTCTCTCACCCGGTCAAATGGTGGATCACGGTACTTCGTGACTTAAGTCGGTTCTTTCAGTTTCCTATAATAACTGATATCTTTTATATGTATTTATGCAATTCTTTGCTCTTTCTCCCTTCTTTGAATCTCTTCTCTAATTTTCATTTGAAAATGGACACCACTCTTGAAAAATTGGAAAAGTATTTTCCCGCTTTGCCTCCAAATACGATTACAAGAATTTACTATGCTAGGTGTGCAAGATTGAGGTTGTTAATGAATCATGGAATTCCTGAAGATATTCGCTGGCTAATTGAAGCAAAGGTTCGATTATCAGGTGAGTCTTTTAATTCTTTCATTTCATACATGCCTGGGACAAGAAAAAATACTTTTGCAAAGAAATGTCGTGCAAAACGACTGAAAGTCTGTCACAGATGAGCCAGATGGACTTGTAATGCAACATGTCGTTCTTTAGGAATGGTATCTGTAAACTGTGAAGATAAAATACAATTCATTAAGGATGGCCTGAGTAAGGGATCTTTAGATAATCTTCTATTGACTCTTGAGACGCATCCTAATGGAGATGTGCATCATGCAATTCATGATTTATGGCCACAATTCCATAAAGAACATCTTCGACATAGTCTTGGGAATCTGACTAAAAAAGACACTATTTGCCAATTTTTAAGAAAACTGGAAGGGAAGCCTATCCCCGACCCATAGAGGGTATTTAAGCGGTTCTTGGATGTAAAACCAAGGAAAGATGTGAGCCACAATCACAACTACCTGTACATACACATGCATTTTCAAAATAAATAAATAAATAAAGAGAGTGAGACTCGAGCTGGCTAACATATAGGTGGTATGATTGCATTTTCAATTTCTCATCTATAAAATCTTCTCTTCCTTCCCTTCATTTCTACTCAACCCATACATTCAACAGATATAGAAGTGTGTAGAAATGGCAGGTTCCTCAAGTCATCACATAAGAAATATTTGTGTTTTCGGTGGATCCAGTCCTGGGAAGGAAATAGAGTTTTTAGAACCAACAATTCATATTGGTCAGGTACTAGGTGAGAGAAAGATTCATTTAGTGTATGGAGGAGGCAGCCTTGGGTTAATGGGGTGTGTGTCAATAACTGTATTTTTAGGAGGTAGTCAGGTTTTGGGGGTCATCCCCAATGCTTTAGCAAAAGGAGACATCATTGGCAAAACAATTGGAGAGGAACTACAGGTCCCCACAATGTCTGATCGACTGAATGCAATGTTTAACCATGCTGATGCCTTCATTGCTTTACCAGGTGGTCCGGGCACAATGGAAGAGATCTTTCATATTTCCTCTTGGGCCCAACTGCACATTCACCATAAACTCATAGGTCTGTTAAATGTTAATGGTTTTTATGATAATTTGTTGTCTTTTCTTGATTAAGCTGTGGAACAGGAATTTCTAACATCTTCGGCACGACAAATCATAATCTCTGCTACTACAACTAAACAATTGATTGATCAACTATAATCTTTCATCCCTATAATTGATCCCTTCATGAGTCGCATAAATTGGTCAACTAAGGAAAGCCGTAAAAAGCTTAGATTGGATTTGAGCCTTCATTTGTGAATCTTTGTGTCTTATGGTTTTATTAATAGCATATTATTTTGTTTTCTTATTTCTTATATTTGTTTAAGTGTGTTTCAGGTTTGTCAGTATTCGTTGTTTCAAATGATGTCTTCTATACTCTATCTTTCTACCTTATGACATTGAGGACAATGTCTCATTCTAGTTGGGGGGAGAGGATAGTAGTTGACATTAAAAAAACAGTAACTTACTAACTGTTTTTGCTATTATTAAAACTATTTGACAAAACTGTTATTAGAATGGCAGAGTAAGGAGGAATTTTATTGACTCTTGAGACGCATCTTAGTAAATATTCTTATCAAGGTCTATCAGAATACTTCTTGAAATATTCAGGTTTATAAACTCACGCATTGTTATCACTTGATTATGCTCATATACTCATTTAACAAGTATTCTTAAACCTTCATTTTCACACACACACTTTAACATATGATTGTAGGTTGCACATTGGATTATTACATTATTTATGTTCTTTTGTTAAAGGTAACAACTAAGGGAAAGGGATAGTATATAATTTGCAAAAACAAAAACAAAAAAAAACAAGAAAACAAAAACAATTAGTCAAAATGACCTCAACGTTTTTTCCCTGGAAAGCTGAGACAATGTCCTAAAACTTTCATGATTTAAGTCTATTCAAATTCTGACGTTATCAATGATGTTTTGTTCAGACAAGAAGATAAGGATTGTCACCAAGTCAAGATATGGCCACCCCCTCAACAATTAGTCATCAAATCAATAGTTCCAAATTTTGGCCTCTAAAAGGAGGTATTTGCCATACATTTAGGCATCTTGGTTTTCAAATCAAGATCATGCAGCTCTCTTTATATTTTTGTAATGCATAAGTTTTGTTTATATTAATCTCTTGTTTATGATTTTCATTTCCTTTCCTTTACTTAGTTAACTTATATCTTATATATGTTCTTATCTTGTTTATTTATGTTTTTCTTCTTCATTATGTTTAGCTAAGTTTATTATGTCAAGGTGAAAAGGTTACACTAATGGTGTAAGAATAAATATAGTATAAACTCAACATGGACTTTAATGTTTGATACTAACATGTTTTTTATTTGTTATCTTATTCACTGTTAATACTTTGCTTGTTAAATGGTTAATCTAGATTTATGTTGTATAATATTGGTACAAAAAATACTTGATACTTTCATAGCCTAAACCGTATGGTATAACTGACACCTGTGCTATAAAAGGAACTTGATTTATTGTTAACATAAGTTATAATCATGAATACCGTATTAGCATTATTCGAATAAGATAACTAATGTAATATAGTTAACCTCCATGTGGTTCGACCCCGGTCTTGCCGGATTATTTATTACTTCAACACTCCTGCACCTGAGAGAAGACATCAATCTTTTGGTTGTGTCAATTAGTTTTACAGCATATTTGTTAATTAATCAACATTAAGAAAAGATAAAAAAAAATTTAGAATATAAACTGGAGTTTCCTTTCAAGGATCGGTTCTGATTTTTGTTGGTGGATGTGTACTTGCGACCAAGGTTTGTTTTCTTTATAAATTTAGATTGGCTTTATTTATAGCAACTCTAGACCAAAACAAACCCTAATGGACCCCTTATGTGAACTTGTATGATGCACACTTACACTTAAACCCAAATAATATAAATAAACCCTTAACTAAGAAGGAAATAGTAACAACAATAATAAATTCCGAACTTAATATCCTATTTATGATAGGATCATATTTGATGCCCTTTAGAATTCTCATATAAGCAAGGAGAATCAAATCTAAAGTTGCCTCCTCTTTAGTTTTCTTGTTTGCAAAGTATCATTATCTGATTTGAAAACTTATTTAATGATAGATTTCTACTATAATAAGGATAAAATAATTGGTTTCAATACACCATAAGGATTCCATATTAATATGGAGTCCATATCATATATAGAAATTACGTTGATGCCTATTAAATATCCTTGTAAGACTAGAAAATTGTCAAAACCAGCTGACACATCCTTTTAGGAAAACAATCCTAGCCAAATAGGAAGTCCATAAGTCAAAAGGAAGTAAATAACAAAATTCATATAACCTTTGTTAACCAGTATTGGGATGACTTCTCAAACTTTGATTGACCTGAAATTTTAACCTAAGGTAGCAAAACATGTCAGAAGACTCCATGTAAAATTTCAGCTCAATCCAACAGTGAAATTGAGAATTATGATTATTGTCGTGAAACTAGACAGTTGTGTATTTTACATCAGAATCTGAATCTGATTATTTTTTTGTTACCTGGATTGTATCATTAAAATTTCAACCTGATTCAGCGGTTATATTGAGAATTATGATTGTTGTCGTGAAACTGAACAATCGCGCATTTTACATCAAAATCTGAATTTGATTATTTTTTTTTTGCCCAACTCATATCACTAAATTTATATTGAGTTCATAAAATATGTTTTGGATGTTTTCCACAATTTTCCTTACTATATAAGTTCGTGTCCTGAAATAATGATTTCATTTTTTAGTTAATTATATAATTGTTTTTATGATAACTCTTAATTTGAATGAAATGAAATTAATATTCTATATAGATTAATATGACTATTATGATTTATAATAATGATTTTTATAAAAAAATAATTGTAATTTTGATTTATTTATTTAATTTTTTTTGAAAGATTTATCTTTATTCTCAATAAATATACATGTTATCTATTTTTTTAATTGAAAAAGGAGAACTAAAAAGGAAAAGTAAACTAAAAATAAAAAAGAAAAGAAAAATAATACTATGTTGGTTCTTGGTAAACAGATCCATAGTTTTCTTTGTAGCCGTGATATGGAGGTCGAAGTGATAATTAAAAATCCTATGTGGTCTTTTCGTATCTTTTTTTCCAGTTCTTTTTGCCCTACGAATTGGGATTAAACACAAAGTGTTCTGCTAGTTTTATAGAATATATTTTTTAAAATGACTTAATAAAAATCTCAAATGATTTATTCCTAGTATACTGTTAATATTTTTCAAATATATTCTCAGAAATCAGCAGTGCAAAAGTTTTTGAAAACTCGTATGCACATTAAATGAACTATTCTTCTTGTTGTTTTTTTTTTTTTAAGAAAAAGATATGGAAAACAGCTTTTGTTTTTTTTAAAAAAAAAAACTATATGTTTAAATGATTTTTAACATGATATTATAGTTTTATGGATCAAACAATCACATTTAAAAAACTATTTCAACTCAAAAATTTAAATTGTTAGGTAAGGTGATATAGTTTCGCCTTGTGATACGATCCAAGTAAGGTTAGATTCGGATTTTGATATAAAATTCTATGCTGTTCAGTTTTATTCTATTGAGGATAACTCCAAATTCAACCGTTGGATCGAGTTGAAACGTTACTAGAAGATTCCAAAGGTATTGGTCTATGTTGGGGTCAAGTTTTAGGTTAATCGGAGTTCGCAAAGGACTTGCGATATAGGTCAAAACAAGCTGTATGAATTTTGTTATTTTCCTTTTGACTTGTGGACTTCCTATTTGGCAAGAATCCTTTTCCTACAAGGATGCGCGAGCTTGTTTCGGGAATTTTTTAGTTCCACAAAGATCTTTAATGAGCTGCAATATAAGCTCCAAGTGTGGTAAGGATTCATTAATGTTTCAGAATCCTTTTCTTATAAGGATTCATTATTCATCCTCGTTACACAAGGAAAGAAGGGCTAGTGGTGTTTAATGATAGATTTGTTATTTTTATTATTTTCTTTCATGTTTGGGCTTAAGCAATACTAGGGGTGTTCATAGTTCGGTTCGGTCCGATTTTAACCCAAAAATTCAACCGAACCGGAAAATAGTATTCCTTACTATTATAACCCAGACTGAACCGGTTTTGTTCGGTTTGGGTTGGTTTTTTAGCATAAAAACCAGAAAAACCAGACCATGGTATTTGGATACGCTAATCTTCATAACACCTTAGTCATCTTAAAATCTGATCAAGTTTATTACTACCTTAGTCATCTCTTAAATAGATGACTAAGTCATATCATAACACCTTAGT
Source organism: Populus deltoides (assembly GCA_015852605.2). Classification (NCBI taxonomy): domain Eukaryota; kingdom Viridiplantae; phylum Streptophyta; class Magnoliopsida; order Malpighiales; family Salicaceae; genus Populus; species Populus deltoides. The sequence continues at coordinate 9,143,168 of CM027576.2, read as the reverse complement.
CTCTATTTTTACAAACAACTAAGTTAATGTTTGCATCAAGTCATCTTAGTTCCTGTCTTTGCGTGTAACTAAGTCAAACATAAATCACCTTAGTTTTCCACAACTTGAAAGAATAAGTCAAAACGAAATATTTATATCCCCTTAGTTTCTGACCTTTCAAACAACTAAGTCATACATATTATCTTTTATATTTATTAACTTTGCTTATTGAATAATAATATTATTCTTCACCATATATTCTCATAACTCTCTTGCATTCGTGATGCAATTTTGTTTTATAATTTATCAAGTGTATAAAACAAAGGCAACTCATTCACAAATAAGAAAAAGAAAGAATAACTACAATAACCTGACAAAATTAAGGAGCTTAACACCTACCTAAAACTCTAAGTGTACGAGCTCCCTCCACTGAAGTTCCAGCCACGATGCTCCTTTTAAAATTAAAAGGAGGTATGATTTTTAGCATATTCATATCCAATATTGCAACACATATATAATTTCATTGTCACATTAATATAACCTTAGCTTTTATTTTGGTTTATATTTGATTTTACTAAACATAGCAAAGTAACTATGTCATATGATCATCCAACTTAATTCTCACACCATACTTTACACCTTTTTAATTAACTAATTTATTCATGAACATATAATTTATTACTCCTTTTGCATTGAAATACATTAAATCCTCTACCTATACATATTAACATGCATTAACATTAACCATTTATTCTACTTAACTTTTTCAACATATTATTATAACATATCTCTATATGTAATTTTATCATTTATACATCAAAACATCACAATCACACATAATTATACAAGCTTTATTACATTGCATGTTAATTATCTTTTGTTCCTAACATGACTGGCTAATGTTGTCTACTTAACACCCAAATTTCATCTTCTATCCTTCATTATTTTTGTATCATTTTACATGTCCTATCATAAATGTATCAATTTCAACAATTTATATTTTCCCTAAATCTTCTCCTAAGAACCCTAATTCAAAAATTTAAGAACAATGCATTAAATTTATTTCTTTTCATTCAAACTTGTCTAAACAAACTTAGAACTCCTTCCTAACACTAGTGTAAACTTCAAAAGCTAACTTGGTAAAAGTTTTCTCCCCCCTTTGATTTTTCTTATTTGTTGTGACTTACAACCCCTTTTTCTCCTTTCTCCCTCACTTAGTTTCTTCTTAAATCCTTGTTTATGGGAGTGATTTATGTTTTACTCCTCTTAACTCCTTAATCCTACACAATTCCTACACTTTCTCTCAAGGTTTTTAAGTGTTTTGCTCTCCTTCTTTTCTCTTTTCTCTTTTGTTATTTTTCTATTTCTAAAAAAAGAAGCTACTAGAACTTTGCTAGCTCATCAACATATTTATGAAATTGTCATTAATGAATTTTATGTTATTTTCTATTCGATTGTTAATAGTTTTAAATGACCTTCTGGAACTTAGATTTCCCAAAATTTTAATGGAAGGTTGGACTATATGTTATGAGATTTCTTGTATAATTTCAGCTCAATCCAATGATCGGATTGAATATTATGCTCAATAATGTAAAACTAGTCAATAGGTGATTTTTCACCAAAATCTGACTTGTCTTGTTTTATTTTTCCTTGTCTTAAATTAAATTCTACTTACTCTTAGGACTATTTTATCATCTCAATTTATCTAATTTTATCTTTTATTATTTTATTTATTTACGGCTCGTTACGGTATCACCATATTGGTATCGATTATTTTTTTACTGTTCATTATAATCACTCATTTTTCAGGGGTTTACAATGGATTTTATTACCTATGTTTCATCTTAGCAGGTTGACCTAAGTGTTTTACCAAGTCAGGTTGGATAAATAATTCATCTTTTTTTTCTTAAACCCAAACTAGTCTAGACTTCATGTTGATAGAGTCCCGTCTAGTATCTACTAAACACAAAATAAAGCAAATTGTTTAGTACAATCTAAAACACACCAAACATAGGACATGATAATTATTTGTCAAGTCCTATTCTATCAAATTTTGTCTAGTCCAATCCAATCAATATTTCCTAACATACCAAAAACTACCATGATTTAAGTCTATTCTCCAATCTAACCATACAAATTTAATTTCTCTCAACTTGTCATTAAATATAAGGTTATTTCTTTAACTATTTCTAGTTAGATGCTTTCAAACAAATTAATGAAAATGTCATTTCATAACAAAGCTAACCCGATTTTTTTTTTGAAAAAATAAATTTGAATACCATGCAACAATTTATTATTTTTTATTTTGTTTATAACTAAGTTGGGTTTAAGTTTCATATAAAATTAAATTTTTAGAGAGCAATGGTAAATTGATTGGAATGAGTGATGAGTGGGGTCAGAGCACAATCATCTCAAATCATAATAAATAAAATATAAATTAAAAAACAAATTGACAACAATTAGAAAAAATTAGAGATAAAACTTAAAAAATAAAAATAAATTAAGTTAATGGGTTGATGAAAAATATCGAATGCACTGTATTTTTCTATATTATTTGCCAAAAAACTCATATGCACATTAAATGAGAGAAATCCAGTGATTGAAATTATTCAAAAAGAGATTCTAAAAAAATATATCCATTAGATTTACATGTCTAATACAACTTTTGTGTTCTCAAATCTTGTTTGGACCATGCCATATGTATAGCCTTATCTTAAAAAATTTTCTATTATGTGATTAAACATGAGAAGAATGGATAAGCTTTGTTATTACCACCCATAATCAAGGGCATATCAGTAATTTAATAAACTGAACAGCCACCAAGAACTTCGTTGTTAATTTTTCCCGCCTCTTCGAAATGGCACACACTGCCACGACAACCAAAAAAAGCATGCAACCATCACCGTTTGTTCACCACGTGTAAGGCTTAAAACAAAGGGCCACATCACCTGACAATCCCTGAAGTTGGGGATTTGTTTTACTGTGGTGATTAAATATAATGTATTTTAGAGTGTGATAATATGGTTGTGTTTTTAAATATTTTTTATTTTAAAATATATTAAAATAATATTTTTTAAATTTTTTTAAAATTATTTTTAATATTAATATATTAAAATAATCTAAAAATATTTTAAAAAATATTAATTAAAAAGAATCAATTTTTTCTATAAACACTTCTAAAACACACTTTACTGCTGCTTCAACTACCCCTTATGTTCCTGCTAGGGTTGCAAACAGTGGTATTACTGGAGAAGGATCTTCCAAAAGAAGATCCGAAAAGTCTAATGACAACTCTCCTACTCCGAAGAGAGCAAAAGGAGAAATGTATGCTCCCAATGCTGAACCTATATGAACATCTTGTGGCAAAAATCCTTTTACATGGAAGGCTGTGTTTGGGCACATGCGTGACTCTGAACTAGCTGGTGATCAGACTTCGTTGCAAAACGAATTAGCTCCTACGCTCCTGAACTTGACAAAGGAGACTCTGGCCAAGATGAACCAGGATCAAGCCGAGGCTGGTTCTCCGAGAAGAGAGAAACTTAGATTTTGATCTAAATTCTATATATGCCCGAAGGAATTTCCGGAATTGATTCTGGCTCTTCTCCTCCACCGGCGCCTCCACCAAGTGGTGCGAGGGATTTTGATCTCAATATGACGCCAGAAAATGGCAACAGTGAGAATGAGGGATCATCGAATGAGCGATGACCAAAGAAAACAAATGATCTATAAATTTATTAAGTTTAGAATAAGAGTATCGGTCCATTTAGAGGCTTAATTAGGTTATAAGGTTTTTGTGTTAAAGATGTGTTGGAAGATCCAGATGGCTTTAACCACTCCGTCTCTTTCTTTCACTTTCCTTACGTTTTTCTAAGAAAATTAGGTTATATAAGGCTTGAAGATCCCAGGAGTGCTGAACGGGACACAAAATCTTAAACGGCTCTCATTTGCAGCTAGGAGGAGATTTTCAAAATCTTTGTATATAATATATTAAGATTTAGATGTCCTGAACGAATTAATAATATATATTTTTTTTGTTGGTGAGTCCTTCCTTTTAAACAAATGAATAAAATTTAGTATGATAACTTATTATTTTTTGGATCAACTAAGTATTAAACCCAAATATATATAGGTGGGTCTGGTAAATTAGTAGATCTATTATTTTCAGGCTCAGTCATGTACTAAGTCCAAACATGTGTGAATCTGGTGAATCGCTACACCTACCATCTCTAAGCTCAACCAAACGCTAAACCTAGGCTTATGTGGGTTTGGTAAAAGTGTCAAATCCATAATTAGAGATATTTTATCCTGATAAAACAGAGATATCTAGTTGATTTGTGAACATTCTCCCTTCCATAAAGGAGGAGACCCTATGAGCTATAAAAATAACTAATATAACCTCCATTGCCCATATTTGTTTTTTTCTCTACTATGAAAGACACACACACACACATATGGCTTTCTTAAAAAAAAATATTATTTTTCTCTTATATGATATTAACTTAATCATCAAAATCTCTTCAAATTCGAAGGAACGGACCTTTTGTAAGTATTGAGCATAATCCACCAGTGATTTCACCAAGAAAAGATGGACCAAATTGTCAAAACCAAACAATTAATAATCTTATCCCAGACCTCAGCTTGGCCTTCAAGCCCATATAACAAAATCAGATTTCATCAACATTTAATTGAAATTTTAAGCCAAGACTAAAATCTTCTTCTTATATTTAGTTCATAAATTGAAATCCATTAATTAAGAACACCATTAGACAAAGAGGTAACCAAGGAAAAAATGATTGTAGAACTGCAAAAAGAAGCAGAAATGCAAAAGCAAAAGCCATAAAATACAGGCTAATTAATAAAGACTCAAAACTAATGGACACTTGAAAACCTAGCCAACCATGCTATTGTTGGAAAAAAAATTATTTAAGAACATGGTTAATGCGTATATTTAAGATCAAATTAAAAGTGTTTTTTGCATTAAAAATTTGCTGGAATTTAATTTCCAACATAAGTTCTTTAACATGGAATATTAACATAATTTAAATAAAGTTATGGGCGAGTGAGAAAATGACCTAAAAAACCTTTCGTTGGCTTGTTTTGGTGAAACCCAAAACCCTATAAAAAAAATTATATCCCATATAGAAAAGAAATAAAACTTTCTTGGTATTTATAAAATGAAAAGTTAAAAAGTTAAAATTAGATCCAAAGAGTACTCAAACGTTTAGAGGGGAGAGATTCTAAGCAAAGTGAGTTTTGAACTTAAACTCATACCCGCACACTAACTCGGGCTCAGGGCAGGTATTGTAAAATAATATTTTGGGTCCAAAAAGATTATTTGTTGCCAACTAAAGTTTGGACTTGGGATCGGTTATTGAAGAAATTTTTTTTTCCTACCCTCATTTTTGCAAACCTGAACAATTTTTTAAGTTTAAAAATTCAGTTTTATGACCAAAATATTTAGGTTTAATTCTTAATTTATAATAGGCAATCAAAGGTTGATAATAGTGAGAATTAATTCTGATTACTACTAGAATTGATTATTTAACCTTTTACCTTATAAAATCCACTATAAAAAGAGAGGGGGTGAATGAAGAATTTCCTATAAGATTTTTTTTTAATGTCTTACAAACTCTTCCCCACTTCATGTTTAGTGTCTTTCTTCTCACCTTAAGCTTTGATTTGCCTATCAAATCTAGAACTTAGGTTCACTTAATTGAGAGATTATTGAGTCCATTTATTTCGGTTCAAAAACCTTATTTAGAAGTGCATTTAAACTAAGATAATGTTGTTGGAATCTTGGAAGGGTTTTTGCAAATATCTTAGTTGCACTAAGTAAAGAACAAAAAAGCTTTAAGGACAAATAATTCATCATTTACAACAATAAAATTTTCATTACTTTAAAGTACTACAACAAGTAAGTACTATTTTTATTTTAATTTAAATATAGTTTTTCATTATTAGCATGCATGCTAAGACATTGATATGACATCAATTGCAATTTTGAATATATATCCAACATGCTAAATTCTATTATTATATTTGTGTTGAAATCATGTTTTCCATGAGTTTTTATTTTGCAAGTTTATAGATTTGAACTTGCATAAACTCTAAGGTTTTCTTGAATATCTTTAATGTTTTGAATGTTATTATGATAAACTAAACATCCCCACTCACTAATCTAATTATTTTCGCACTACAATCTTGAGACTTTATTCTTATATTAGACTTTATTTAGTTTATCTTGTGATAATGATGATGATGATGATGATGATGATGTAGATTAATTATTAAGGAGGATTTTAACATCTTTGAAATATAAGCTACTCTCTAACTTCTTTTTAATTTGCTATATTCTCACATATAGGTTTATTATTTATTATATATGTCTTAATCTATAATCTTTTGGTTTGTTTATAGATTTATGGCTTTTTTATTTTGTTTAATTTTAGAAGGTTTCTATATATCTTTGTTTTAAAGTTGTAATTTGTCTTTTAAAATTGCTTTTCATGTAATTTAGGTGGTTTGATGCATTTCATATATTTTATTGATTTATATTTTTCAATAAGTAAAATATTGTTTTGTTTATGATAATTTATGCTATCTTGCTTAGATGATCATGCCTTTTGCTTAACGTGCTTAAACATTCTATAATGATATGATGCATGTTAAAGAGTACTTAACCTTTTTAATGTGTTTTAGAGGACTTTTGTTTAATTAAGTTGTTTACAAGTTTTATTTTAAATTACTTGCTTATTATGGAGATGAAATATTTATTTATAAATATTATTGGTTATTGTTTTTATAGATTATATCATGTCTTTTACTCCTACTTAAGATTTGGTTGTGCCAACCAATGTTGCTTTAATAAGTACTACTTTGGTAGTGAGAATTACACCATCACCTTTTATGGTGCATGTTGAGAAAACTGAAAAGTTCAATGAATTTTAAATTGAAAAGGTGATAGCAAAAGATGATGTTTTATCTAACCACCTTAAACTTGGAAAAACTCTTGACTGAGGAAGCACTAAAGTTGTAAGATAATGAATTTGATTCTACTACTATGGCAGGTGTGGATGTATGGAATCATTGTAATTTTATGTGCATGAATTACATCTTGAATGAGTTGGCTAATAAATTTATAATGTGTATAGTTGAATCTAGAGTGAAAGTACACTTTGGGAAGCTTTGGATAAAAAGTGCAATGATGAAGATGCTAATATGAAGAAGAAATTCATAGTCAATAAATTTTTATATTTCAAAATGGTTGATTTAAGGACTGCAATAAGCCAAGTTCAAGAGTTCCAACTCATCTTTCATGATATACATGTTGAGTGTATGTGATGCGAACCTCATGATCACGTGGTCACGCAACCCACACACAAACACACCGATTCCCGAAAAGCCATGCAAATTAGGTTTGATAGGTGTGTGACATTAGATAACTTGTATCTAGGCACCAACATTATTAGAAACGGAAAACCCCCACCCAACGAATGTTGATTCGTGAACGAGAAATATAAGGATGACACCACGAAGCTAGTTGTTCTTTGATAAGTCATTTTCAGTTCTTTAGAGAACCAAGAAACAGAGAGTATCCCATCAACACGCACACACACACACACACACACACACACAAAGTGCGGCAAACAAGAAGTTTTATTAATCGGAATTGTGTAGCTTACATATCTGGTTATGCCTTTATTTATACTAACTCTAGACTTAAATAAACCCTAATGGACCCCCCTTAGGTGGACTTATATGAGCCCCACTTACAATTTACTCAAATAAGTAATAATAACCCAAAGACTAAGAAGAAAATAAAAAAAATAAAAAAAATCCAAAAATTACTATCCTAAATATGTTAGAATAAGATTTTTCACCATTAAGAAGTCCCAAAAGACTACAAAATCTGATCTGAAAGTAGAATTAATTCTGAAGTCTTCTTTCCTTGTTGTAACTAGGATGAATAAAGAATTCTTGTAAGAAAAGGATTCTAAAACATTTATGAATTCTTGCCATACTTGGAAACTATGTTGCAGCATATTAAAGATCTTTGTAGAATTAGGAAATTTCAAAAATAAGCTGCCACATCCTTGTAGGAGAAAGATAATTGCCAAATAGAAAGTCTATAAGTCAAAAGGAAGTAAATAACAAAATTTATACAGTCTGTTCTGACCTATATCGTATGTTCTTGCCAAACTCCGATTCATTGAAAACTTTACCCCAACATAGACCAATACTTCCAGAATCTTCATGTCAAATTTCAGATCGATCCAACGGTTGGATTTGGAGTTATGCTTAATAGCGTAAAACTGGATAATATGAAATTTTAAACCAAAATCTGAATCTGATCTTACTTGGATTCTGACATAAAATGCACGATAGTCCAGTTTCACGACAATAGCTATAATTTTTAATTCAATCATTGGATCAGGCTGAAGGTTTACATAGAGTCTCCAGACAAGTTGTCCTAACTTGGATTAAACTTTTAGGGCAATCGGAGTTCGGGAAGGCATCAGAATACTGGTTAACAGAGGTTGTACAAAATTTGTTATTTACTTTCTTTTAACTTATGCACTTTCTATTTGGCAAGGATCCTTTTCCTACAAGGATGTGGCAGCTTGTTTTGAAAATCTCCTAATTCTACAAAGATCTTTAATAGGCTGCAACATAGTTTTCAAGTGTGGCAATGATTCATAAATGTTTCAAAATCTTTTTCTTACAAGGTTTTCTTATTCATCCTAGCTATCACAGGGAAAAAAGACTTCAGAATTAATTCTACCTTCAGATCAAATTTCGTAGTCTATTTTGGGACTTTTTAGTGGTGACAAATCTGATTCTAGTATATTTAGGATAATAATTTTTGGATTTTTATTATTTTCTTTTTAGTCTTTAGGTTATTATTATGTATTTGGGTCAAATGTAAGTGGGCCTCATATAAGTCCACATAAGGGTGGTCCATTAGGGTTTATTAAATCTAGAGTAAGTATAAATAAATGCATAACCAAACATGAAGATTAGACAATTCAAATTAATAAAACTTCTTGTTTGCCGCACTTTGTGTGTGTGTGTGTTCGTGAGATAATCTCCCTTCCATGGTTCTCTAAAGAACTGAAAATGACTTATCGAAGAACAACTGACTTCGTGGCATCATCTTTATACTTCTCGTTTACGAATCAATATTCATTGGGTGGGGGTTTTCCATTTCCAATAGTGCTGATGTCTAGGTACAAGTTATTTTTGTGTCACACTCTTATCAAACCTGATATACTTGGCTTTCTAATAATTGGTGTCTTTGCGTGGGTTATGTGAGCACGTTATCATGAGATTCGCATTAGTATGTCTCTAAGTGAGCTTTTCCAAATGGTTGCAATCGTTGAAAAAATTGCCACCAATCTTGTGAAGACTTCAAAAACTATTTTAAGCATAAGCACAATGAGATGTGAATCAAAGAGTTTATTTTGAGATTAAATATATAAAAGAATAATAAGTTGTTTGAAAGAAGAACCAATTCTTCTAGTGCCTCAAATGCAAACATTATGGAACAAATGAGAAAGTCCCACAATAAAAATCAAAAGAAAAAGCTCATTGTGAAGGGAAAATTAATTGTCAAGAAATTTAATAGAAAGGAAGGGAATTTCCAAAAACCTCAATGAAAAATACTTTATTTGAGATAAGACTAGGCGCCTAGCCAAGGATTGCAAAAATAAAGGTTAGCAAGGAAACCCTAAGAAAAGAATTGCTCAAATCATTGTCATTGAGGTTGATCACCTCACTAGTGAAGTTTTAGAAATGAATTTGTCTTGTGTTGTTTCCAAAGTGAATTTTTACAGCTATCTTAAGTAGTGGTGAGTTGACACTGGTGCTACAAGACATGTATGAAGTAAGAAAATGATGTTTTTCACTTACAATGAAATGGATGGAGAAAAACCATACATGGATAACTTATCAATCTTCAAGGTACTAGGTGTTGGAAAGGTCATGCTTAAGATGACCTCTAGAAAGCTCTCAAACTCAACAATGTACTTCATGTTTGTCTTATTGTTAAGCAAAATTATTTTAAAATGATCTTTAAAAGTGATAAATTTATACTATCTAAGAGTTATATGTTTGTAGGAAAATAGTATCTTTATGATGACATTTTTAAGATGAATGTAATGACCATTATAACTAGTGATGAGAATAATAATTATAACAATAACAATGACAATAATGACGACGACGACAAAAACAACAACCACAACAACAACAACAACAACAACAACAAGATTGTCTCTTTTTTTATTTACTTTTAATTCACATGACAAGTTAGGTCATGTAAATTATAATTCTATGTAAAGGTTAAAAAAACGTGAATTACTACCAAGTATAGTTATTGAGAAAAATCGTAAATGTCAGGTTTGTGTGTAATCAAAATTCACAAAATTTTCTTTTCAAACAATTGAAATAAGTAGTCAATCTTTAGACTTAATTTACTTGGATATCAATGATTTAAAGTTTATACAAACTAAAGGTGGAAAAAAAACATTATATTACTTTTATATATGATTGCACAAAGTATTGTTAGACTTATTTACTTAGGAGCAAAGATGAGGCTCTTGAAATCAACTTAACAAGGAAATAAAGGTAATAAAAAATAATAGAGATGGATAATACAAATTACCATTTGGTGAGTCCTGTTCCTAAAATGATATTATCTATTAAACTATTGCTTCTTACTTGCCACAACAAAATAACATTGTAGAATGTAACAATTGAATATTAAAAAAAATAATGAATGTCAAATAAGTTTGGTAGCATCTTAAAATTTATAGGAAGAAGCAATTCTAACTGTTAATTATATATTTAACAAAGTACCCTAATAAAAAAGTAAGAAAAGATACCATATGAATTACAGAAAGGTGTCTACAAATACCTTAAAGAGTTGGGATGTCTTGCAAAGGTAGTAGTAGCTAGTCTTAAAAAGGTTAAGAAAGGACAAAAAACTATCGATTGTGTATTTATCGGATATGCATACAATAATAATATATATTGATTTCTTGTACACAAGTTAGGCATTAAGGATATTAATCCTAATACGGTTATAGAATCAAGGTGATATAGTTCAGGTTCAACCTTGTATTCCTTATAGTAAGCATTTGGTTATGTGTTTGAGATTGGTTGTTGATACGATTTAATATATGGTTCGGCCTTGAGTTTTTCATGATGGGTTTTTACCTAGGGATGCATTCGGTCAGATTGAGGTTCTTATGGATAATGGGTTCGGCCCAATTATTTTGGTGGTTAATTTAGCCAGATTAGAACAGGCCATGAGATGTTTTTGGGCAGCAAAGAAAGTTTATTTTGAGTGTATTTTGGATCTGATTTGGTCCCCTATTAATGAATATGAGTTTGGGTCATATGAGGTCAAAGTTGACTTGAGTTAATTATGATGTTGGGATTAGATCAGATTTGTTTGAGGTTGATTACCTAATTCTACACAAAATATTCTCCTAAAATTCAAGAAAATTTCATTCATTATTTTTCCTATTATTTAGGAGATTATCAACAGAGAAAGTTTCTTTGTTAACAAAGGATGCTAGGGGTTTGTCAAATCTGATTTTCTAAGTTAGGAAGGATTAATTAATTATTCTCCTAGTCTAGAAAAGAAACTAAATTGACATGTATAAAAGAGGAAGATTTTCTTCATTAATTGTTCATGTTAAACAAGAAAACTAAGCACAACAAGGCAAGAAGACTTTATAATTAAATCCACTTTTAGATCATATTTTCCAGTCTATTTGAGACTTTTTAGGGGTGACAAATCTTATCCTAGCATATCTAAGATATTAATTTTAGATTTTTATTATTTTTATTATTTTCTTCTTAATCTTTGATTTATCATTACTTACTTGGGTCAATTTTATAAGTGGACTCAAATCAGCCCATAGATGGGGATCCATTAGGGTTATTTAAAGTATTATATAAGTGTTTTGTATGCTGAAAAGCAGGTAGCGATGGATTTGCAAAATAAACTTGTGTTTTGCGTGATGCAACATGATATCTTTGTTGGGACAAAGATCAAATCTGACTTATCAAAGTATAATTAACCTTGTGGCATCATTCGATTCAATTCTAATAGTGTTGGTGCCTTGGGACAGGTTTTTATTGTGTCACACTTCTCAAACCCGATTTTCAACTTTCTTGGGGAAGTATTATCTTTGTTGGGGGTTACTTCACCATGTGATCAAGAGGTTCGCATCATAAGAAATGCTATATTTTTTATGATGTATTCCATTGAAGGAAGCTGAAGGAAATCATTCACTTAAAAAATGATTATATCTAGCTCAAGTAATCATCATGAATAAAAAGAAGATGAAGGTGAACTTAGAAAGTGTAAATATTTGACAAGATTATATTGTTAAATGAGTTCAAAATCAATAAAGTTAATATATGTGTTTCTATGAAAAAAAAAAGAAAGAAAAGATAATGGTTATGTCATTGTATGTCTATGTGGATGACATGTAAATTTTAAGCAGCAATGATCATGTGATCAAGTCTATTAAAAACATGATAATTAAAAATTTTAATATGAAAGACTTAGATATCACTGATGTCATAATAGGAATAAAAAATTATAGAACATTTGATGGAATGGTAGTGTCCTAATCCTATCATGTTGAGAAAATTCTCGATATTTTTTTAAAGTGACAATAGCACTATCAAAACACCAATTGATATAAGTCTATATTTGTTCAAGAATAGAGGTAAGAGAATACACCAATTAGAATATTCTCGAATAACTGAAAGCCTAATGTGCATTGTAAATTGCACAAGGCTTCATATTGTTTACTCGATTAGCAAACCAAGTAGAATTATAAGTAATCTATTATGGATCATTGGAATGCAATAAAAAAGTTACTTAAATATTTGAGCCCATCTTGGACTATGAGCTACACTATACTGGTTACCCAGTGATACCAAAAGGTTATAGTGATTCCAATTGGATAGCCAACACTAAGAATTTAAAATTCATAAGTGGATATGTCTTCTGATGTGAATCTCATGATCACGTAGTCACGCAACCCACAATCAAGATTGAGATCTGATCCTGGAAAGCCGAAATAGGTCTGATAGGAATGTGACACAATGGAAACCTGCCCCAAGGCACCAGCACTATTGGATTGAGTAGAATGACGCCACGAAGCTAGTTAATCTCGATAAGTCAGATTCAGTTCGTACAAGAACTGAAGAACGCAAGAATCACTCTCACACGTTAAAACTGAAAAATTCAAAAGTAATTTTCATTAAAGCTGCTGATTTTGGCTTACATGAGTTTAAATAGTTCTTGAAAAATTAACCCTAATGGACCCCTTATGTGGACTTTTATGAGATCCACTCAAAACTGACCCAAAACCCTAAACTGAAAAGCCAATAACTTAATCCAAACAAGCCTTGGATCCTAACAGAAAATAAAGTATTAATTAAGCCCAAACAAAGTATTAATTAATTATGCATGGCAGAATGAAATAAAAATGTTGTAACATAAACTTGATAAATAAAAACAAGAAGATAAAAATGCACACTAAACACGTTATTAACACAGAAACTACAGCAAAACTTAGTGCTAAGGTTTCTAGTGGAGTCATCATTTTATTACACCCGATATCATAATGACCATTTTTTTCTTCTAAATTTTTATTTGAGATAGGGGGGAATGGTCTGAAACATGTATGAGATGTAAATGAGTCACCACCTAGTATTATGATCAATAGAAACTCTAACTAGTATTTCAGAGTTCTTAGGTAAGAGACTAGTTATATTAAAGAAAATATACTATCACTGACACCACCAAAAGATTGATGTCTTCTCTAAAATGTTGGAGTGTCGAAGTAATAAATAACCCGGCAACACTGGGGTCGAACCACAGGAAGGTTAACTATATAAATTATAAATTATAAATTATAAATAATAATAATAATAATAATAATAATAATAATAAGTTGAAGAGAGCTTTGAGATATGATATTAAGGATTAAATAATAATAAAAACAATTGTCAAGGTTAGAGGATCCACTAATGGTATTTCAAACAAGTATAGTTTATACTCAACTGGAAACCACACACAAAGGAGGATTCAATCGGATTATAAATTGTTAACATGATTACATTAGTTATCTTATTTGAATAGTATTAATACTTGTAAATGTTGTAAGGTATTCATGATTATAACTTATGTTAACAACAAATCAAGTTCCTTTCATAGCACAGGTGTCGGTTATACCATACGGTTTGGTCTATGAAAGTGTCAAGCATTTCTTGTGCCAAGGTTATACAACATAAATCTAGATTAATCATTTCACAAGCAAAGTATTAAGAGTGAATAAGATAACAAATATAAAACATGTTAGTATCAAACATTAAAGTTCATGTTGAGTTTATACTATACTTATTCTTACACCATTAGTGTAACCTTTTCACCTTAACATAATAAACTTAGCTAAACATAGTGAAGAAGAGAAACATAAATAAACAAGATAAGAACATAAATAAGATATAAGTTAACTAAGTAAAGAAAATGAAATGAAAAGCATAAACAAAAGATTAATATAAACAAAACTTAAACATTACAAAAAGAAAGAGAGCAAGAGCATGATCTTGATCTAAAAACCAAGATGCCTAAATGCATGGCAAATATCTCCTTTTATAGGCAAAAATTTAGAATTATTGATTTGATGATTAATTGTTGAGTAGGTGGTCATATGTTGACTTGGTGACAATATCTTCTTGTCTGAACAAAACGTCATTGCTAACGTCAGAATTTGAACAGACTTAAATCATGAAAGTTCTAAGAAATTGTCTCAACTTTCCAGAAAAAAAACATCGAGGTCATTTGGACTTCTAGAACTCGAGATATAGGCTGAACACTGAACAATGTTTGGGCTGCACATGAATGTTTTAGGCCTATGTCTTAGCTTTCTAGCCATATAAACCAAATTAAAATCCAAGATCTACAGCTCTAGATATGACCCAATGACTGAACAGTGTTTTAGTTTGGACTGAACCGACATCTTTTTTCTAAGCTTAACCCTCTCTTTGTCTTCTCAATTTCAGTAGTTGAACTTGATGCGAACCTCGTGATCACGTGGTCACGCAACCCACACGCAAAGACACCAATTCCCGGAAAGCCAAGTAAATCAGGTTTGATAGGAGTGTGACACAAAAATAACTTTTACCTAGGCACCAGCACTATTGGAAACGGAGACCCCCACCCAACGAATATTGATTCGCGAACGAGAAGTATAAGGATGATGCCACGAAGACAGTTGTTCTTCCATAAGTCATTTTCAGTTCTTTAGAGAACCAAGGAAGGGAGATTATCCCACCAACACACAATAAGTGCAGCAAGAAGTTTATTGATCTGAAAATTGCGTAACCTTACATGTTTGGTTATGCCTTTATTTATACTGACTCTAGACTTAAGAAAACCCTAATGGACCCCCCTTAGGTGGACTTATGTGAAGCCCACTTACAATTGACCCAAATAAGTAATAATAACCCAAAAACATTAAAGGTAGAGTAAGATCAGAAACATTAAAGGTAGCACTAACACCATACTCACCTGGCAAATCAACTTTATAAGCATTGTCATTAATCCTCTCAAGGATCTGAAATGGCCCATCTCCTCGTGGTTGTAGCTTTGATTTCCTATGGGCCGGAAATCTCTCCTTGCGCATATGCACCCAAACCCAATCGCGGGGCTGAAAGACAACATGTTTACGCCCCTTATTGGCTTTGGTCGCATACACACGATTCCTCTTTTCAATCTGTTGCCGCACACTCTCATGAAGTGTTTTCACCACCTGTGCTTTACGATTACCATCCAGACTAACCCTTTCATCAATTGGCAAAGGAATCAAATCCATTGGAGTTAAAGGGTTAAATCCATACACAATTTCAAATGGTGAAAATTCAGTAGTAGAGTGCACACTACGATTATATGCAAACTCTATAAATGGCAAACAATCTTCCGAATTCTTTAAGTTCTTTTGAATGACAGCACGCAGAAGTTGTGTTAAGGTCCTATTAACTACTTCGGTTTGTCCATCTGTTTGGGGGTGACAAGTAGTTGAAAACAACAGTTTAGTACCCAATTTTCCCCATAACACCTTCCAAAAATAGCTAAGGAACTTAACATCTCTATCAGAAACAATGCTCTTAGGGACCTCGTGAAGCATTACTATCTCCCTAAAGAACAAATCAGCAATGTTAGTTGCATCATCAGTTTTATGACATGGAATGAAGTGTGCCATCTTTAAAAACCTATCAACAACTACAAAGATGGAATCCCTACCCCATTTTGACCTAGGTAAACCTAAGACGAAGTCCATTGAAATGTCTACCCATGGTTCTTTCTAAGCAGTGCAAGAAAGGGGTATACAAGCCATGTGGTTGAGTCCTAGACTTTGCTTTTCTACACGTTATGCATTTATCACATATGCGTTGCACATCTTTTTTCATTTTAGGCCAATAAAAATGCTCATGCAACACATCCAAAGTCTTAACAACACCAAAATGCCCCATCAACCCACCTCCATGTGCTTCACGTACAAGCAATTCACGCATAGAACTTAATGGAACACACAAATGATTCTCTTTAAACAAATATCCATCAAGTCTATAAAACTTTCCAAAAGCCAAAGTTTCGCAAGCATCGTAAACATTAGCAAAATCACTATCATCCTTGTACAATTCTTTTATGTGTTCAAATCCTAGAAATCTAGCATTCAAAGTAGATAAAAGAATATACCTGCGCAAAAGTGCATCAGCCACAATGTTTTCTTTCCCTTGCTTATACTTGATCACATACGGAAAGGTTTCAATAAATTCAACCCATTTGGCATGTCTCCTACTCAACTTACCTTGCCCTTTCAAGTGCTTCAATGATTCATGATCAGAATGTATCACAAACTCCTTGGGCCACAGGTAATGTTGCCACGTCTCTAAAGTTCTTACCAAGGCATAGAGCTCCTTGTCATATGTAGGGTAATTCAAGGCTGCCCCATTAAGTTTTTCGCTGAAATACGCAATGAGCCTCTTATCCTGCATTAACACAGCTCCTATACCAATACCTAACGCATCACATTCAACTTCAAAAGCTCTCGTAAAGTCTGGCAAAGCAAAAACAGGTGCCGAACAAAGTTTATCTTTCAACAAATTAAAAGCCTCATCCATTTCATCATTCCATTTGAATCCAACAGACTTTTTCACAATTTCAGTTAAAGGTGCAGCAATAGTACTAAAATCCTTCACAAACCTTCTATAAAAACTAGCAAGTCCATGAAAACTCCTTACCTCACTTACTGATTTTGGTGTAGGCAAATCCCGGATGGCCTTAACTTTCTCCTTGTCCATCTCGATACCCTGTGCAGTTACGACATAGCCAAGAAACACAATTGTTTCCATGCAAAAGGTACACTTCTTAAGATTAGCATATAATTGCTCACTACGCAACACACTAAGTACATTACGCAAATGATCAAGATGCTCATTTAAGTTCTTGCTATAGATCAAAATGTCATCAAAATACACAACAACAAACTTACCGATAAACATACGCAATACATGATTCATTAAATGCATAAATGTGCTAGGTACATTTGTAAGTCCAAACGGCATGATTAACCATTCGTACAAACCATGCTTAGTCTTAAATGCAGTTTTCCACTCATCACCCTCTTTCATCCTAATTTGATGGTACCCACTTTTTAAGTAAATCTTAGAGAAAATACATGATCCATGTAACTCATCTAACATGTCATTAAGCCTAGGAATAGGATGTCGATACTTTACCGTTATGTTATTGACGGCACGACAATCAACACACATCCTCCATGTACCATCCTTTTTAGGCACAAGTAGCACTAGCACAGCACAAGGACTCATACTCTCACGAATGTACCCCTTCATCATCAACTCATCTACTTGCCTTTGAAGCTCCTTCGTCTCCTCGGGGTTGCTTCTATAGGCTGGACGGTTAGGAATTGAAGCTCCGGGCACAAGATCAATTTGATGTTCAATCCCCCTTAATGGTGGTAATCCATTAGGGATGTCTTCAGGGAATATATCATCAAACTCCTGCATCAAAGAAACAGCCACACTAGGAATAGCATAATCAAGATCGTTAGTGTTAAAATAAGCGTCCTTATACACAAGTAAGATCATTGGCTTATTAGTGAAAAATGTAGACCTGATTTGAGATCCTTTTGCATAAAAATTGGGTTGTTTCTTTAATTTTTCCACACTATTATCATCACACAAGCTTACTTTCTTCACTCCTCGGTTTTTACCTCCACTCTCAACCGGTTTAATTAATGATTTAGGTTTAGCCAAATCTGATGGTTTTCTCTCACCATTGTCCTCACGTGAATTTTCACTCTTCCCATCCTCACATTCCTTTTTTAATTTCATTTGATCATCATACACTTGTTTTGGAGAAAGAGGTACAAGAGTGATGGTTTTACCATCCTTTACAATAGTGAACCTATTTCTAAACCCATCATGAATCGCTTTCCGATCAAACTGCCATGGACGCCCCAAAAGTAAGTGACTAGCATGCATTGGGACTACATCACACAAAATCTCATCGAAATACTTCCCAATAGCAAACGCAATCACAACCTGCTTAGTAACCCTCACTTCACCACATTCATTCAACCATTGCAATCTATAAGGCCTAGGATGCTTAACACAACTCAGATTCAATTTCTTCACAAGAGTATCACTAGCAACATTAGCACAACTACCCCCATCAATTATCATGCTACATACCTTGTTTTGGATGTGACATCGAGTGTGAAATATATTTTCCCGTTGCTGATCTACATCATCTTCTTTGATTTGCATGTTCAGCGCACGCCTTATAACCAAGGCCTCCCCCTTAACAGGATATGCAATCTCCTCATCACTACAATCCACCAAAGGTGGCATCTCTTCACTTTCAGATTCAACCTCCCCATTGTCTCTTGTAAGCATAACTCTTCGGTTTGGACACTGAGATGCAATGTGCCCCTTCCCTAAACACTTAAAGCATTTAATATCTCTATCACGAGTAGGTTGAGATTCAGATTTACCTTTCCCATCTGTATAAGTATCCTTTTTGGCCTTAGGTGGTTCGACCTTTGCATAAGGCTTTGGTTGGACAGCCCCCTCTCTCTTCAAATTCGGCCTCCATGTTGAGGAAGATGAAGCCGAATTGGTCTGAAAACGTGTACTGCCCCTTCTCTTTATTTGCCTCTCCACCTTCGTTGCCATATGGACCATATCCTCTAATTCCACACAATGTTGTAATTCTACAACATTCGTAATGTCCCTGTTCAGCCCATTTAGAAATCTAGCCATGGTAGCTTCCCGATCCTCAATCACATTGGCCCGAATCATGGAAATCTCCATCTCCTTGATATACTCATCCACGGAACTAAAACCTTGATTCAAACCCTGTAATTTCAAATACAAATCTCTATAATAGTGGTTAGGCACAAATCGCCTTCTCATCAACACTTTCATCTCCTCCCACGACGCTACCGGCCTCTCTCCACTCCTCCTTCTACTAATAACATTCTGATCCCACCATATCAGTGCATAATCTATGAATTCGATGACTACTAATTTTACTTTCTTCACCTCCAAATAGTTATGACAATAAAAAATCCAATCCACCTTTTTCTCCCACTCCAAATATGCCTCGGGATCGTTTTTACCTTGAAAAAAAGGTATTTTCAGTTTCATGGTATCCAAATCACCATCTAAATCAGCATGTCCCTCAACATTACGGAAATTTTCACTTTGGCCGAATTGGCCCCTAGTTCTATTCCCATATTCCCTTCGATTTCTAGGCTGCCGAAAACCTTCCCGATGGCCTATGGCCTCATCCTCAAAACCACCATCACCAATATCATCAACGGCCTCCTCAAAATCCTCATAATCAGCCCACCTTGGCCTTTCGGCCCTACTGCCATTATTTGCTTTCGGTTCAGCCCCCAGCTTCCTCACACTTTGGGTGCTTGTACCAGCCTCGTTACCACGTTTCTCCACCCTATCAAGTCTGTCACACACATTTCCCATCACAAAATTCATCCTCTCCATCATCTGCATCATGGCTTGCATTTGCAACGTAAGTTCTCCCTCGGGATGGGGTGGTGTGTTGTTTTGGTCTGACATGATAGTACCTGCAAAAATTGGTTAGTGGTAAATGTCGTGGGGCGCGCGACGTCGTTTGGCGACGGTGGAGGCTCTTGTCGTGCCTCCTGGTGTGAAGTGTTGTATGTTGAAAATGGTTTTTAATCATAGAATTATGATTAATGTTTAGGAGTCGCCACCTAGTATTATGGTCACTAGGAACCTATGGTCTGCGAGAGTCTAGGTAAGGGACTGGTTGTGCAAGAGGAAGACACATCACCCCTAGTGCACCCTACCTAAGATAAGCTGTATTGTTGTTTGATTGTTTTTTCTAAGTTGGGTTTCTATTGGTTGGTTTTTTCTAAGGTTCAAGGCATATCTCTCTTCATGAGAGAGTTTCTACCTTATCAGGTTAAATTCTAACCGTTCTAAAGTCTTACTATTAACATCGCATTTCTACACTTTGTATCTTTAATACATGAGGGTGTACTTTATCGTGTAATTTTACACCCCGCCAATATTAAAGTCTACATCTAGATCCTAAAAAAGGATTGGAAAAAGATTTTTGACATATTGGCCAAATCCTAATGGATAATCATAAACTGGTTACCATATCCATTTTTGGATTTTTTTTAAACATGAAAAAGATGCAATTTTTGTTTGAAAAATATGCTTGGAAAAATTTTAGGATGTGGCCATATGCAATAAAATATTTTTTTCTTTTTGCAAATGTTTTAAAATTTTTTTTGAAATATTTCTGACAAAACCAGATAATTTAATACCGGATTTGTATTTTACAGTGTAAATATACAACCCGATATTATGCAAAATGGATAGAAAAATATTTGAGAAAATCATGATTTTTTTTAAGGATTTTTGAAAAAATTTTGGATTTTTTTCAAAAAAAAAAACATTAGGGGGCCAGGCCAAAACTGGCCCGACCCAATGGCAAGGTTAATTATCTCCGCGCTGCATGCGAAATGAATCTTCGCATGCAAAGGCCTCTTAAGAAGAAGGAGGCGATGCAGGGAGGAGAACCACCTGAGGTGGTGAGGGTCTGCGGTAGTGCTAGGGATGTCTGTTCGGCGGCTCAGGGGACTTCAGCTGAGGTGACGGTGGCCGGTGGCAGAGGAAGTAGAGAGAAGAAGAAGAAGAAGAAGTTGCAGAGGAGAGAGAAACACTGGAAGGAGAAGAGGAAGAAGGCCACGGTGGCTGCTTGGTGGCCGGTTGGTGGTAGAAACGGTGGCTGAGATTAGTGGCGGCCGAAGGTGTGGCTGAGAAGGAGAAAGCAGAAAATGATGAAAAACAAGGGAGAAAGGCTGATTTTTTGTCAACTTTGCACTTGATTTTTTTCTTGCTCCGAATATGAAATTTACTCATATTTATAGGCGGTGGAAGAGGGCAATCTTGTCCTCATGAGGGAAAAAATTTTAGCCCTTGATTCTGTTGGGAAGGATCCAACCGTTGGTTCAAAGTAGCCTCCCTGAGTTGTCAAATCTGCAGGAAAAGGCTGCCTAAGTTGATCTCTTCACGCCGTCGCCGGTGACTCTATGTTGTCATTAATCCTGAAACGTTCACATGGGATTGTAGAAGAACTGCAGAGGATCCGTTTCGTGCAAGTTTTGTTCGATTTGATGTAGAAATCAAGCAATAAATGCACCTGTAAATAAGGCTCCAACACTGTTTCTTTTGGGTAAAACGGGGAAGACAATGAACAGTGACCAGACGACGTGTCGTCTAGTCTTTTTTTTTTAATGCAAAACGGCGCTGTTTTGTACTGAATTAGGGATTTTAACAGATTTTCAATTTAGTCCTCGAGCTTTCAATTTCGTTCAATTGAACCCCCAATTGACCCTAAACTTTGGATTTAATGCAATTAAGCCCCTAATGAACTTCAATTGGAACCCCAAAGTTATGCGCCTTTTACAATAAGGTCCTTGGTCTCGGATTTTGTCAATTTAACCCCTAATTGACCATCAAACTTTCAATTTCTTCAATTTAACCCCGGTTTTTGGTCAATTGAATCCCCATAGTTTGCTTCCTTTTGGAGATTGGTCCTTGGCCTTGGATTTCTTCAATTTAGCCCCTAATTGACCCCAAAACTTCAATTTTCTTGCAATTTGACCCCTAATTTCAATCAATTAACTTGGTAAAAATTAAATTTGGTCTCTTAAAATTCCAATCTCCTCAATTAAGCCCAAATTAGGCTCCCAAACTTAATTTTTCACCAATTAAGCCCCAAATAAAATTAATTTGACCCATTTAAAGTATAATTAAGTCCTTGCACTTAATTAAATCCTTCAATTGGACCTAAATTAATTCTTAAACATAATTAAAATTTAATTTGGCCCATGATTAAATCAAATTGGCCTATTAAAAATTTAATTATGTCATTGGACTTAATTTTTATGCAAATTTGTCCAATAATCATTTAATTTGACCTTGAATTTGTATTTTTTTCTCCATTCTTGGGCTTAATGGGGTACAATTAGGCCTTGAATTTCCTCCAAAAATTACAGCTTGATTTCCCGGCCTGCTTTCTCCACGTTGCCAGCTTTTATTTTATTTTTTGATTTTTATTTTGAAAAAAAAATTGATTTTTGGGGAATAACCCAGAATTGGGTTAAGATAGTTGCCTCCCTCTTTACAATGCTTATGTTAGAAAGTCTAAGAGACTTTAGATAGTAAGCATTGTAAAGAAGAAAAAGAAGAATGAGAGATGACGGACTCATCATATTGAGAATTGATGAATCCTTTTGAGGGCTAGAAAGCGCACTCAAAGTAAAGATTTTTCTGTTGAAAATTTCAAGATTTTGAAATGGTCGAATTGTCATGGGTGACCTACCCAGAGAAAATTTAAAAAAGTTTTTTTTGGAGGTGGTCTTATTATAATGGGTGACCTACTCGGGTGAAAAACGCAAAGCTTTTTCGGAGATTTTTTTTTGAAATGGTGAAAAATACAAAGATTTTTCAAAGTGGTCTTGTTGTAATGGGCGACCTGCCCGGGTGAAAAACATTAAGATTTTTTCAAAGAGATGAAAAATACAGAGATTTTTCAAAGTGGTCTTGTTGTAATGGGTGACCTACCCGGGTGAAAAACACAAGATTTTTTAACGTGATGAAAAATACATAGATTTTTTAAAGTGGTGAGAAATGCGAAGATTTCTCAAAATGGTTTCATTGTAATGGGCAACCAGCCCAAATGAAAGATTTTGTAGGTGATGAGAAATGCGAGGATTTTTCAAAATGGTTTCATTGTAATGGGCAACCGACCCAAATGGAAGATTTTGAAAGTGGTGAGAAATGCAAGGATTTCTCAAAAGATGGTTTAATTATGTGCAATCGGCCCAAATAGAAGATGAAAAGAGTTTTCAAAGAGGTCTGATTATGATGGGTGACCTACCCAGGTGAAAATAATGAAATGTCTTGAAGGGACAACATGATAGGACTCGGAGGTGCACTATACAAGAGATTGAAGCTCAAATGAGCGTTTGAAAAGAGATAGGACCCAAAGGGAACGGGGGTTGAAAGGCACACTCGATAGGAGGTAGGGTTAGAAAATGCACTACCTGAGAGGTGAGGGCTTAAAGGTGCACTCGAAAGGAGGCAAGGTTAGAAAACACACTACCCAAGGGATGAGGGCTCAAAAGCGCACTCGAAATGAGGCAGGGTTAGCAAAACGCACTACCCATGAGGTGAGGGCTTGAAGGCGCACTCAAAAGGAGGCAGGGTTAGAAAACGTAGTAACCATGAGGTGATGGCCCTAAGGCGCACTTAGAAAGAGGTAGGGTTAGAAAACACACTACCCAAGAGGTAAGGGCTCAAAGGCGCACTCAAAAGGAGGCAGGGTTAGAAAACACACTACCCAAGAGGTGAAGGCTCCAAGGCGCACTCAAAAGGAGGTATGGTTAGACAATACACTACCCAAGGGCTCAAAGGCGCACTCGAAGAGAGGTAGGGTTAGAAAACACACTAACCAAAGGTGATGGCTCGGAGGCGCACTAAAAAAGAGATAGGGTCAGAAAACAGATTACCCAAGAGGTGAGGGATCAAAGACACACTCAAAAGGAGGTATGGTTAGAAAACGCACTACCTAAAGTGGTTGAGGGCTCTAGGGCGCACTCAAAAGGAGGTAAGGTTAGAAAACACACTACCCAAGAGGTGAGGGCTCAAAGGTGCACTCGATGGGAGGTATGGTTAGAAAACACACTACCCAAGAGGTGAGGGCTCGAAGGAGCTCTCAAAAGGAGGTAGGGTTAGAAAACACACTACCTAAGATGTGAGGGCTCCAAGGCGCACTCAAAAGGAGGTATGGTTAGACAATACACTACCCAAGGGGTGAGGGCTTGAAGGCGCACTAAAAAAAGGAGGCAGGGTTAGAAAACACACTACCTAAGATGGTTAAGGGCTCTAAGACGCACTCAAAAAAGGAGGCAGGGTTAGAAAACCTACTGCCTAAGGTGGTTGATGGCCCTAAGGTGCACTTA
The DNA here is from genome assembly GCA_015852605.2 of Populus deltoides. Taxonomy (NCBI): domain Eukaryota; kingdom Viridiplantae; phylum Streptophyta; class Magnoliopsida; order Malpighiales; family Salicaceae; genus Populus; species Populus deltoides. The sequence continues at coordinate 9,118,545 of CM027576.2, read as the reverse complement.
AAAAGAGGCAGGGTTAGAAAACACACTACCTAAGAGGTTAGGGCTCGAAGGAGCTCAAAAAAAAAAGAGGCAGGGTTGGAAAACGCACTACCTAAGGGGTTGATGGCCCTAAGATGCATTGAAAAGAAAGGTAGATAGGGCTAAAAAGCACACTACCTAAAATGTGAGGCCTCGGAAGCCCTCTAAAAATGAAGGTAGGGTTAGAAAACACACTACCTAAGGTGTGAGGGCTCGAAGGCCCACGCAAACAGAAGGTAGATATGGCTAGAAAGCACACTACCTAAGATGTGAGGGCTTGAAAGCCCACTCAAAAATAGAGGCAGGGTTTAGAAAACACACTACCTAAGGTGTGAGGGCTCGAAGGCCCACTCAAAAAGAAGATAGATAGGGCTAGAAAGCACACTATCTAAGATGTGAGGGCTCGAAAGCCCACTCAAAAATGGAGGCAGGGTTAGAAAACACACTACCTAAGGTGTGAGGGCTTAACAGCCCGCTCAAAAAGAGGTGATGGTGAGACACTGATCTGTCAATGATGAAAGTAATGCATCATGATTAATATGCATGTATACTTACTTGAGAAATATAGGTCCCCTTTTCTTCATGGAGTTCTCCTTTCCTCAAAAGTTTGAGTCTCTGATAGTAAGCTTCGATGGCTCTTTTCGCTCTTGCTTACTCGAGTCATATCTTGTGATTTTGACCTTCTAGGAAGGACTGAATATCATCATACTTTTTTGTCCTCCGCCCCTTTATCTCAAGGGTTGCCAATTTTGCCCAATAGTTTCTTAGAAAGGGAATCGTGGAGCTAGCTCTGCCAGATGTTTTTGATTGCCCTTAGCTTGATCATGTCTCCAAGAGTTCAATTTGGGTTTTCCTTGGAGATGAGGCTATGTGGAAGAAGATCTGGTTATTTACAAGGAGTTGTTTTCATGAAGAATTTTTGGAATTTCAAAGCTATTTCGAAAAATCATTTTGATGTTGGTTCAAAACAAACTTGTTCTGAAAAATTCAAGCGATTCTCATGGATAGGTTTGCATGAGTGTTGAAAAATTTTGTTTTGCTTTTGGTGAAGTGAAGTGATGTTTGATTTTGGTCAAAATGGTTCAAGCTTCAATTTGAGGGTTTCAAAGAACCAGCTTTCAAAGCATTCATTTTGCTTACATGAATAATGACTTGTTTCATATGGAAAAGCAAAGCCTGCAGATCCTGATTGCCTGCCTTTGATCAAAAAGGGCTTGATTGGGCACGTAACGTAGGCTTTGGCTCTTGGCTATGAAGAAAAATGATATTTATAGGCTCAAAAGGTGTTTAAGGGATTTCAAGACTAAGGATCACTAGTACTTATATCCCAAACTCTTTTTTTTTACCATAAATTTTTGGACCTTGAAATTCATTTGCAAAATGGTCCACGGTGCCCCCCAATGTTGGGGTTTTTCTTCTTTTGGTTTTGAACATCATTATATTAGTGATTTTTGTGGCATGCTCAAATCTTTTTGGAACTCTTTCATGCCCAATCGGCTTTGTTTGAGCACTTCTAATCCTTGAGGATTTTCTTTCATGCCTCCTAGTGTTGTTTGGGCACTTTTATCGTTGAGGACTTTTTGATGCCCCCCTAGAGTTGTTTGGGCACTTTTAGTCATTAAGGATATTTTTGCACTTTCCCCCCAGTGTAGGGTGTGATCCCAGCCAAGGTTATTTTTCAAGAAAAAGTTATTAGGCTCAAAAGGGGACTACAAGGGATTTTTAGCATTGTGAAAGGATGATTAAAAAAAATGGCCTTTCTTCATTTCAAATGCATGCAGTTAGAATCGACAAGCTTTGCTTTCTCACATGCGAATATGCAAAATGGTTTCTCATTACTCATGTAGTCAAAACTCAGCTTTGAAGTTATCTCATGGTGTTCGGGTTGTCTTTCAGGTTTTTTATAAGTGTTAGGATATCACTTGAATTTTCAGAACTTGTTTATTAGAACAAACACCAATTTGATTTTTGGTTTTTGTATTAAAACTTTGATTTCCCAAAAATCCTTGTGAAAACATGGGGTCATCCCTGTGTTTTTTTTTTTGGAGAGAGAAAAAGGGAAAACACCAAAGAATTCTTAGTGCAGTGGTTTTGTGAGTACAAAGGTGTGCTCAGTATGTTATTTGCATGAAGGTACATCATGAACACAGAAAAACACATGATTTAACAGAAAAGGCTCATTTGACAAAGAAAGTCTTGTGGCATTATGAGCTAAATTGTCAACAAGACTAAAACAGGTTGAAACAGACATGATCAAACAAAAGGAAATAATTGGGCAGGCTTCATCTTCCCATCCTATAAAAGAACTTTGTCCTCTATCCTTGAGAGTGCACACTACCTTCCTCACACCTTGCTCTTGCCATCGGTACTTTGAGGTTTCCCGGGTATTCCGCCTCTAGTGCATTTCTGATCCACTACTTGAAGCATTATTGGGTAGAGGGTTTGAACTCACATTTGGAGTTCCTTCAAATGTTATCCACCCAGCTTTGATCAAATGCATGAGCCTGTTTTTGAAGGCGCTACAAGTATGAATGTTGTGTCCCGCGGCACCAGCATGATACTCGCAAGTGAGGTTGGGCTTGTACCAGTTAGGGTAAGGTGGTTGCAGAGGTGTTAAGGGTTCTGGAGCTATATACCCGATGCTTAGTAGCTTTTGGTATATCTCATTTAAGGCTAGTGGTAATGGAGGTAGCTGTTCTTGGATTCTTTGGTGTTTGGTTTGAGGCTTAGGTTTTCTGGAAGTAAAAGAAGAGTTGAAATTGATGTTGGTGATTTGGGGTGAAAAGGATGGAGTGTGGTAATTTTGGAATGGGTTCTTCGTACCCCTATAGTTACCCTCAATATGGTTAACCTCTTTCCTTTTACCTTCGAAGCCCCTTTTTTCCACAGTTGGCACAGGAATTCTACCACTCTTGACACCTTGCTCTACGCTCAGCTACTGCCACAACGTTAGTAAATTGTTGGGCCGAACTACCCATCACATGCTCATAGTAGGGGTCCTTGAGCGTGTTGGCAAACAGAGTGACCATCTCTTTATCCAGGAGCGGAGGATGTACTTGAGCAGCTAGATCTCTCCACCTTTGAGCATATTCCCTTATGCTTTCCTTGTCCCTTTTCTCTAGATTGGACAAACTAGTTCTATCAGGAGCAATGTTCATATTGTACTTGTATTGCTTGACAAAAGCATCCACCAAGTCTTTCTATTTTTGGATCTTTGTGTTGTCCAATCTCATATACCAGCTCAATGCTGCCCTACTCAAGCTATCCTGGAAAAGGTGCATCAGTAGTTTTTCATCATGTACTACTTCTGCCATTTTGTTGCAATATGATGTGAGATGAGTCATGGGGCATTGTGTTCCAGTGTATTTGATGAATTCAGGAACACGAAACTTTTTTGGGACAACCACATTTGGGACCAGACACATTTCTACTGCCCGTACTGGATCATACAAGTCTATCCCTTCAATGGCTCTAATCCGAGCTTCCAACGCCGCCATCTTATCTTGATCAATGCCATTGGATGACTTGGTCTTATGGGACTCATTGGCAAATGGATCTATGACTGCAGGGGTTGGTGCTGGTGGCATTGAGTGGACAAATGCTGGATTAGGTGTAGGTTCTTCACCATGTTCACTCATTGTTTCTTCGGGTTGAGCTGTTGCTGAAGGCTGAGCAAAAATAGCAGGTCGGTTGGAAGGATCTTCACCAGAGACATTTCTAAGTGTTTGCGTAAGCTAGTGAGGCGAGCCACACTTGCTTTCAGAGACTCTAACTCTTCTTGGAAATGGGCGTCATGGTGAGCACGCTCTTCATCTTCCATGTTTCTTGCTCAGAGTCGGGTGTTGTAGGCTCTTTAGGGACCTATATTTCAACCTGATACAAGTATGTATGTTATTTACAATGGATGGATGGATGTGTGTGGATGCAAATGTATGCATATTGGGTATGAATGGCAAAAACCTATGCAGAATGAATATATAGGGACTTCATGCTCTAAAGGAAGGTTCTAGGTCATTACATGATGGGTAGGCTTTCTACCTAGTCTTAAAAGGGTCTATGAACTGCCCAGTGACCACCTCACGTGAAGGCAGTATAGGGGTTTACAAGAAATGGTTGGGGCACAGTGTGACCGCCATTACCGAGTAAACACTCAGCTCATAGTTGGATGTTTCACGAATCTGAACCCCGACTGAAAGTCATGAGGCAGACCGCTACTCCCCACCTAATCTAGAATTAGGTTTATTCGCAAAATTTAAATGCATGCTAAAGCAGTAAAAACATGAGCTAAAATTAAAGACCAACCAAAAGGTAAACAATCAAACAAGCAAAGCTTAGTCCAACCAGACAAGGTGATCCCCAGTTGAGTCGCCATCCTGTCGCAGGGCGCGCGACTTCGTCTGGCGACGACGGAGGCTCTTGTCGTGCCTCCTGGTGTGAAGTGTTGTGTGTTGAAAATGGTTTTTAATCATAGAATTATGATTAATGTTTAGGAGTCGCCACCTAGTATTATGGTCATTAAGAACCTATGGTCTGCGAGAGTCTAGGTAAGGGACTGGTTGTGCAAGAGGAAGATACATCACCCCCAGTGCACCCTACCTAAGATAAGCTGCATTGTTGTTTGATTGTTTTTTCTAAGTTGGGTTTCTATTGGTTGGTCTTTTCTAAGGTTCAAGGCATATCTCTCTTCATGAGAGAGTTTCTACCTTATCAGGTTAAATTCTAACCGTTCTAAAGTCTGACTATTAGCATCGCATTTCTACACTTTGTATCTTTAATACATGAGGGTGTACTTTATCGTGTAATTTTACACCCCGCCAATATTAAAGTCTACATCTAGATCCTAAAAAAGGATTGGAAAAAGATTTTTGACATATTGGCCAAATCCTAATGGATAATCATAAACTGGTTACGATATCCATTTTTGGATTTTTTTAAACATGAAAAAGATGCAATTTTTGTTTGAAAAATATGCTTGGAAAAATTTTAGGATGTGGCCGTATGCAATAAAATATTTTTTTTCTTTTTGCAAATGTTTTGAAATTTTGTTTGAAATATTTCCGACAAAACCAGATAATTTAATACCAGATTTGTATTTTACAGTGTAAATATACAACCCGATATTATGCAAAATGGATAGAAAAATATTTGAGAAAATCATGATTTTTTTAATGATTTTTAAAAAAATTTTGGAATTTTTTCAAAAAAAAAACATTAGGGGGCCGGGCCAGACCAGCCCAGCCATTTGGCTGGGCCAAAACTGGCGCGGCCCAATGGCAAGGTTAATTATACTGCCGCTGCATGCAGAAATGAATTCTGCATGCAGCGGCTCGACGAAGAAGAAGGAGGCGACGCAGGGAGGAGAACCACCTGAGGTGGTGAGGGTCTGCGGTCGTGCTGGGGATGTCTGTTCGGCGGCTCAGGGGACTTCAGCTGAGGTGACGGTGGCTGGTGGCAGAGGAAGCAGAGAAGAAGAAGAAGAAGAAGAAGAAGTTGCAGAGGAGAGAGAAACGCTGGAAGGAGAAGAGGAAGAAGGCCACGGTGGCTGCTTGGTGGCCGGTTAGTGGTAGAAACGGTGGCTGAGATTAGTGGCGGCCGAAGGTGTGGCTGAGAAGGAGAAAGCAGAAAATGATGAAAAACAAGGGAGAAAGGCTGATTTTTTGTCAACTTTGCACTCAATTTTTTTCTTGCTCCAAATATGAAATTTGCTCCTATTTATAGGCGGTGGAAGAGGGCAATCTTGTCCTCACGAGGGACAAAATTTTAGCCCTTGATTCTGTTGGGAAGGATCCAACCGTTGGTTCAAAGTAGTCTCTCTGAGTTGTCAAATCTGCAGGAAAAGGCTGCCTGAGTTGACCTCTTCACGCCGTCGCCGGTGACTCCGTGTTGTCATTCATCCTGAAACGTTCCCATGGGATTGTAGAGGAACTGCAGAGGATCCGTTTCGTGCAAGTTTTGTTCGATTTGATGTAGAAATCAAGCAATAAATGCACCTGTAAATAAGGCTCCAACACTGTTTCTTTTGGGTAAAACGGGGAAGACAATGAACAGTGACCAGACGACGTGTCGTCTAGTCCTTTTTTTTTAAAAATGCTAAACGGCGCCGTTTTGGACTAAATTAGGGATTTTAATAGATTTTCAATTTAGTCCTCGAGCTTTCAATTTCGTTCAATTGAACCCCCAATTGACCCTAGACTTTGGATTTAATGCAATTAAGCCCCTAATGAACTTCAATTGGAACCCTAAAGTTACGCGCCTTTTACAATAAGGTCCTTGGTCTCGGATTTTGTCAATTTAACCCCTAATTGACCATCAAACTTTCAATTTCTTCAATTTCACCCCCGGTTTTTGGTCAATTGAATCCCCATAGTTTGCCGCCTTTTGGAGATTGGTCCTTGGCCTCGGATTTCTTCAATTTAGCCCCTAATTGACCCCAAAACTTCAATTTTCTTGCAATTTGACCCTAATTTCAATCAATTAACTCGGTAAAAATTAAATTTGGTCTCTTAAAATTCCAATCTCCTCAATTAAGCCCAAATTAGGCTCCCAAACTTAATTTTTCACCAATTAAGCCCCAAATAAAATTAATTTGACCCATTTAAAGTATAATTAAGTCCTTGCACTTAATTAAATCCTTCAATTGGACCTAAATTAATTCTTAAACATAATTAAAATTTAATTTGACCCATGATTAAATCAAATTGGCCTTTTAAAAATTTAATTATGTCATTGGACTTAATTTTTATGCAAATTTGTCAAATAATCATTTAATTTGACCTTGAATTTGTATTTTTTTTCTCCATTCTTGGGCTTAATGAGGTACAATTAGGCCTTGAATTTCCTCCAAAAATTACAGCTTGATTTCCCTACTTGCTTTCTCCACGTTGCCAGCTTTTATTTTATTTTTTGATTTTTATTTTGAAAAAAAATTGATTTTTCGGGCAAAACCCAGAATTGGGTTATGACAGTAAAAAAACAATTATCCTCATGTCGCTTGTGTTTTGCTCAAACTACTCTTAATATCCTCACACGCTCACACCTCTCGTCTCACCTTCTTGCGGTTCTTGCGAAATTGAAACCAACACCAAAGAGAACCAACTTGGCAGCGCAATCCAAATATATATATGACTCAAGAAGCAATAAAAACTAGAAAACAAGCAAAACAAAACTGCGATGATAGTCTCGCGAGTAGCAAGCGAGTCTATCCGAAATATGCACGAATCTGAAGACTTGAATGAAAACAGTAACAAAAATATGCAAAATCACGAAACAACACCCATATATGTTGGATATGATGAAAATAAACTGCAAGAAATGAAAATAACAGAAAGCAAGCGAATTTTAAAAGTTGACGCAAAACAGACTCGTTTACGACGAGTTAAGTCCGAATCTGGAACCTAAAGTAAATGATGTTCAATTGAGTTACAATTTCACATATAGTGCTATATCAACCCAGATAGACAGAATATAAAGTTTGAGAAATTTACGATAAGGTTTGATATACTGACGCAAAAACGTTATGAATCAGACCTGGTTAGACCCGAATTTGAAACCCAAAGCAAACGATATCCAATTGATCCCAAATTTGATATGTCGTGCTATTAGGAGCCCAGTAATCAGAGTATAAAATTTGAACTAATTCCGAGTTGATTTGATCCAATTTCTCTTGTTTAATTTTTTGCAGCAGAATCCAATAAACGTCTTTTTGAACGGATTTTTTTTTTTGCTTTTCTCTTTTCTCTTTTGTTTTTTTTATGGTACTGATATATTTTGAACAATAACAGAATGAAATAACAAAATTTTTTTTTATATGCCGCAAATTCAAGGGGAAGAAGAAATTGGATATTAAGGAAATTTTTTTTTTTGGAATCAACAAGAAACAAAAATTTTAAAAGGATATAACCTCATTAATGGAACCAAGCTCTGATACCAAATGATGAGAACCTCGTGATCACGTGGTCACGCAACCCACACGCAAATACACCAATTCCCGGAAAGCCAATTAAATCAGGTTTGATAGGAGTGTGACACAAAGATAACTTTTACCTAGATACCAGCACTATTGGAGACGGAGACCCCCACCCAACGAATATTGATTTGCGAACGAGAAGTATAAGGATGACGCCACGAAGACAGTTGTTCTTCGATAAGTCGTTTTCAGTTCTTTAGAGAACCAAGGAAGGGAGATTATCCCACCAACACACAATAAGTGCAGCAAGAAGTTTATTAATCTGAAAATTGCGTAACCTTACATGTTTGGTTATGCCTTTATTTATACTGACTCTAGACTTAAGAAAACCCTAATGGACCCCCCTTAGGTGGACTTATGTGAAGCCCACTTACAATTGACCAAAATAAGTAATAATAACCCAAAAACTAAGAAGAAAATAATAAAAATAATAAAATTCCAAAAATTATCATGCTAAATATGCTAGAATCAGATTTGTCACCCTTAAGAAGTCCCAAATAAACTAGGAGAAATCTGATTTGGAAAATTTGTGTTGCTGCCCACCTTGATGTCCTTGATTAGCTTGGATTTCCTTGTTTAACTTGGACAAATAAGAAAACAAATTTCCTCCTTTGTTGCTGATTTAATTACTTTCCTTCCTAAGTTAGGAAAAGCATTAAATAGTTCTCCTCTCTTTAGGAATAAGATATGGCCAACTTCCTTACTTAATTAGGAGAATAAATTGCTGACTTTTTATCCTTGTAGCATTAGGAAAACAAGCCTAACAAGGCTGGTATTGGGCCGGACACATCAACCCCTTGTTCCCACACGAATTGGGCTCTTCTTGGACCTGAACTAGATGAATTAAAGGCTGCCCTTCATGCTCCTTAAATGTCCCAAGCCCCTCTAGGTCCATTTTGCTCCATATGTTCTGAACAAGCCCATTCAATGCTTCTTTAAGTTTCTTTGCCCTAGCTCTTGTGATTGGCCCAATTGGCACCTCCAATGGGTCGTTGGCATGATTACGCTTGGTGTTGGGCTGATCCGCATCACCCCTAACATATGCCTTCACCTCTACAATGCAAATATCATGTAGGAGTTTATATTGAAAAAAATAAGAGTAGTAATACATGGCCTGGAAGATGTTTATTGGTCATGGTTCAACCGAAAAGTGTTGGATGCTGTTGGAATAATTGGTTGTCCTCGGTGCTGCTAGTGATGCTGGTGGTTAGACCAAAAGGGAGAAGTATAAAGGATTTTGGTTGGGAACTCTTGGTTTCAAGTCTTTCATTGTTGCTAGGTTATTTTGTTGATGAGAGGGGTTGTTTAGGGTAAGTGATGGTGTTGTCAGTTGAGGTGGAGATGCAAAGGGTTTTTCTTTTCTTTTTTTCTTTCCCTTCTTTTTTTTTTATGTTTTTCTTCCTTGTTCTCTTCTCTCTTTTTATTATAAATTGTGTCGGCTTATTCTTAGAGTTAGAGAGAGTCGCAAATGACACTTACAACTTGCAAGTCACAGATGTCATCTGCAACTCTCTAAACTATGTTGGTTTCTTAAATATTTTATGTACTGTGTTATTTTATCTTAAGTACAAAAAGACTATAGAATTTTGGCTTAGAGTGAAGTGTATCAGGGTATAATTCGGCATAAGATTTGTGTGGTATGGACAAAAACTTGTCCTGCTCTGCAATTGACAAATGGAGAACCAAGGCTGTTGTTGTAGGCAGAATAATGTTAGGTAGTGTTTTATGAGAGAATCTGTAAGTGTTTTTGGTGCTATTAGAACTGAATTTTTGACTTAAAGTGAAGTGCAAATATCAGGGTATAAGTTGGCATAATATTTATGTGGTATGGTGAAGGAGTGAAAGAGAAATTAAGGCTGAAATGTGGGCACTTGGGCATCCTTTACTCTGGTTTTAATGAGAAGAACATGATGAATAGTAAAATTATAGTATTTTTTAAATTAGACCCTAAACCTTTGAAATTTTATAATGGAACCTCTAATCAGCCCTAATCTTTTTTATTCCTAGCAATTTCACTCTTGATCTTCTTCAATTATAAACCCTCAAATTTCTACGCTTTTTACAGAGTGGTCAATGGTTTTGAAATTCTTCTATTTGACCTCTAATTAACCATCAAACTTTAATTTTCTTGCAATTTTGTCTCTGATTTTACCCAATTTACTTTGTAGAAATGAAATTTGGTCCTCTAAAATTTCAATTTTCTCAATTAAACCCCGAATTAGACCTTTAAACTTAATTTTTTTACCAATTAAGTCCCTAATAAAATTAATTTGACCCATTAAAAGTCTAATTAAGACCTTGCACTTATTAATTGTTTTAATATGACACAAATTAATTGGGCTCTTAATTTGGTCTAAACTTCCATCTTGGTTCCTCTATGCATTTGAAACAGTTGGCCTGGTGTTGCCAAGTTTCCAGTCTTTTTTCATTTTTATTTTGCTTTAGCTTTTTATTTTTTTTTCATTTTTGTTTTTAAAAGAAAAGGAAAATTTTAAGACAACCTCAAAATTAGGTTATGATAGACATGGAAGAAGATGAAGTGGGAATGGTCAAAGTAATGTGAACAAAGCATTCAGGAATCGAGGAAAAGGCTTACTAATGCCCCAATACGTTATCCAAAGGATTTGCGGTTTACAGTGATGTTTCAAAGAAAAAATTAACTTGTGTTTTGTTTTTAAAAGAAAAGGAAAATTTTAAGACAACCTCAAAATTAGGTTATGATAGACATGGAAGAAGATGAAGTGGGAATGGTCAAAGTAATGTGAACAAAGCATTCAGGAATCGAGGAAAAGGCTTACTATTGCCCCAATACGTTATCCAAAGGATTTGTGGTTTACAGTGATGTTTCAAAGAAAAAATTAACTTGTGTTTTGTTTTTAAAAGAAAAGGAAAATTTTAAGACAACCTCAAAATTAGGTTATGATAGACATGGAAGAAGATGAAGTGGGAATGGTCAAAGTAATGTGAACAAAGCATTCAGGAATCGAGGAAAAGGCTTACTATTGCCCCAATACGTTATCCAAAGGATTTGCGGTTTACAGTGATGTTTCAAAGAAAAAATTAACTTATGTTTTGTTGCAAAATGAAAAGGTAATAGCATATGCATCAAGACAACTAAAGCTTTATTAAGTAAATTATTCAGTTCATGATCTAGAACTAGCGACAATGATATTTATTTTGTGGGTATGGAGACACTATTTGAATAGGTCTTAAGTGTAGATTCCACTGATCATAAAAGCTTGAGATGTTTAATTTCGCAGAAGAAGTTTAATATGCGACAAAGAAAACCAGTAAAATTGATCAAGGATTATGATTGTATTATAGACTATCACTAAGGAAAAGAGAATGTGGTTGTTGATGCCCTTATTCATAAAAACAAGGTAATATCAAACGAACTAGAATATTGGAATGAGAATAGTTGCTAAAATCGAAAAAGATTAATGCGAAGTTAGAAGTGGGGACCGAGGGCACTTTGTTGGCTCAATTGAGAATATGGTTTGTACTCTAGGATAGGGTACTAGAAGCTCAACAAAGAGATGTTAAAGTAGATAAAGTGAATAACAAGGTGAACTCAGGGGTTAAGACTCCTTTTCATATTTTGGAAGATAGGAATATAGTGATGGGTAGGTGGATGTAGCTGCCTGAGGACAAGACTTTGAAAGAGGAAGTTTTAAATCAAACTCATGAATTAAGGCTTGTTGTACATCTGGGAAGTGAAGAAATATATAGAGACTTGAAAGAATTTTACTCATGGCCAATAATGAAGAAATAAATAGCTGAGTACGTTGCAATGTGTGGAATTTTTCATTACATAAAAGTGGAACATCATAAGCCAGCCGGGCCTCTTTAGCCACTGTTAATACTTGAATGGAAGTGAGAAGATATCACTTTGGACTTGATGTCAAGGTTGCCTAGGGGAAAGAAAGGCAATGAAGCCATTTGGATTATTGTGGATTGTTTGATAAGTTCTGCACATTTTTTACATATGAAAATGAAAGACTCGGTTGATAAATTGACCAAGCTATACGTGAATGAAGTAGTGAGATTACATAGGGTGCTAGTGTTTATTGTCTTTGATCAAGATCCTATATTCACTTCACGCTTATAGTGATACAATCCAAGAAAAGGTTGAACAAGAAAAGTCAAATTCTAACGTAATTATGCCTACCATCCAATTTTATGGTAACAATTATAATTCTTAATTTAGCCATTGGATCATGCTAAAACTTTACCCAAAGTTTCCTAGAATAATGTTCTTTGTTGGGGTAAACTTTTAGGTCAATTAGAGTTTAGGAATGACTTGCAATATAGGTTAAAACAGGTTGTATGAATTTTATTATTTACTTCCTTTTAACTTATAGAGTTCCTATTTGGCAAAAGATCCTTTTCCTACAAGGATGTGGCAGCGTATTTTGAGAATTTTCTAGTTGTACAAGGATCTTTAATGGGCTGCAACATAGTTTACTGGTGCAGTAAGGATTCATTAATGTTGTAAAATATTTTTTTATAAGGACTCCTTATTCATCATAGTTATACAAGGAAAGAAGGGCTGGCGGTATTTAATGTCAAATTTGTCTTATTTTGAGGACTTTCCTAATCCTACAAGAAAGGTTACGAAAGGCAACAAAGGTTTCTATTTTTTAGAGGATTCTTTAAAGTTACAATTAATTATCCTAAACAAACAAGGAAGCCAAAGGGGAGACAACTTCAACAATCAATTTCCTAGCTTTTTGGATATCTAAAAGTGGGAACAAAGATCCTAGTGTTTCTTGGATGAAAATTTTGTTCATGACATTATTTAAACTAGAAAAATTATCTATTTTTAGGTTATTTTGTTTAATTAGGTGCAACAACTTTACTTTGTATGTCAGATTTGTTATTTTTATTATTTTCTTCATGTTTGGGCTTGGTTAACATACTTTGAGTTTATTGTAAGTTACCCACAAGTTTTGGGTTCATTAGGTGATACGATCCAAAAAAGAATTGAACTAGAAAATTCAAATTCTAAAGTAATTGTATCTATTGTCCAGTTTTACAGAAACAATCATAATTCTTAATCTAATAGTTGGATTGGGCTGTAAATTTACCCAACGTTTCCCTTATTATTGTTCTACATTGGGGTAAAATGTCAGATCAATCAAAGATTGGGAAGGTCTTATGATACGATCCAGACAAGGTTAAATTCGGATTTTGACGTAGAAAGTGCACCTATCCAGTTTTACGGCAATAGTTAATTCTCAATTCGACCATTGGATCGAGCTGAAATTTTACTTGGAGTCTCCTGACATGTTCTCCTACCTTGGTTTAAAATATCAGGTTAATCGGAGTTTGGAAAGGCATCGAAATACAGGTCAACATAGGCTGTATGAATTTTGTTATTTACTTCCTTTTGACTTGTGGACTTCTTATTTGGCTAGGATTCTTTTCCTAAAAGGATGTGGCAGCTTTTTTTGAGAATCTCCTAATTCTACAAAGATCTTTAATGGGCTGCAACATAGTTTCCAAGTGTGGCAAGGATTCATAATTATTTCATAATCCTTTTCTTACAAGAATTCCTTATTCATCCTTGCTACAAAAAGAAAAGAAGACTTCAAAATAAATTCTACATTCAGATCAGATTTCCTAGTCTATTTGGTGACTTCTTAATGGTGACAAATCTGATTCTAGCATATTTAGGATGGTAATTTTCGAATTTTTATTATTTTTATCATTTCCTTCTTAGTCTTTGGGTTATTATTACTTATTTGGGTCAATTGTAAGTGGGCTTAATATAAGTCCACCTAAGGGGGGTCCATTAGGGTTTATTTAAGTTTAAAGTTAGTATAAATAAAGGCATAACCAGACATGTAAGTTAGACAATTCAGATTAATAAAACTTCTTGTTTGCCGCACTTTGTGTGTGTTGGTGAGTTAATCTCCCTTCCATGGTTCTCTAAAGAACTGAAAAACGACTTATTGAAGAACAACTGTCTTCGTGGCGTCATTCTTATACTTCTCGTTCGCGAATCAATATTCGTTGGGTGGGGGTTTTCCGTTTCCAATAGTGCTGGTGCCTAGGTACAAGTTATCTTTGTGTCACACTCCTATCAAACCTGATTCACTTGGCTTTCCGTGAATTGGCGTCTTTGCGTGTGGGTTGCATGACCACGTGATCACGAGGTTCGCATCATTTGGTATCAGAGCTTGGCTCTATTAATCAGGTTATATCCTTCTAAAATTTTTGTTTCTTGTTGATTCCGCAAAGATTCCTTAGTATCCAAATTCTTCTTCTCCTTGAATTTGTGGCATATATAAAAAAAAATCTTATTTCATTCTTTTATTGTTCAAAATATATCAGTAGCATCAAAAACAAAAAGAAAAGAGAAAAGCAAAAAAAAAATTGTTCAAAAAGACATTTATTGGATTCTGCCGCAGAAAACTAAACAAGAGAAAATTAGATCAAATCAACTCGGAATTAGCTGAAATTTGATACTCTAATTAATGGGGTCCTAATCGCATAACATATAAAATTTGGGGTCAATTGGATATCGTTTGCTTTGGGTTTCAAATTTGGGTCTAATCAAGTCTGATTCATAACGTTTTTGTGTCAGTATATCAAACCTTGTCATAAATTGCTCAAACTTTATATTCTTTCTATTTGGGTTGATATCGCACTATATCTGAAATTTTAACTCAATTGAACATCATTTACTTAGGTTCCAGATTCGGACTTAACTCGTCGTAAATGAGTCTGTTTTGCGTCAACTTTTGAAATTTGCTTGGTTTCTGTTTTTTTCATTTCTTGCAGTTTATTTTCATCATATCCAACATATCTGGGTGTTGTTTCATTGTTTTTCATATTTTGTTTCTGTTTTTTATTTGAGTCTTCAATTTCGTTCATATTTCGGATAGACTCGCTTGCTACTCACGAGACTATCATCCCGGTTTCATTTTGCTTGTTTTCTGGTTTTTGTTGCTTCTTGAGTCATATATATTTGGATTGCGCTGCCAAGATGGTTTTATTTGGTGTTGGTTCCAGTTTTGCAAGAACAGCAAGAAGGTGAGACGAGAGGTGTGAGATTGTGAGGATATTAAGAGTGTTTGAGTGAAACACGAGTGATGTGAGGATTTTTTTTCTACTAACCAATTTTTGCAGGTATCATCATGTCAATTCAAAACAACACACCACCCCCTCCTGATGTAGAACCTAAATTCCAAATGCATGCCAAGACAAAGATGATGGAAAGAATGAATTTGATGATGGGAAAACATGGTAATGTGGCTGGAACATATACCCAAGAAGTGAGAAAAGTTGAGGCTCAACACAAATCTAATAATGGCAGTGGGGCCGAAAGGCCAAGTGGTGGGCTGATTATGAGGATTTTGAGGACGTTGATGATATTGGTAATGGTGGTTTTAAGGATGAGATCATAGGCCACTGGGAAGGTTTTTGGCAGCCTAGAAACCAAAGGGATTTCATGTATTTTGATGAGGTGTCATGGCAAAAGAAAAGGAGGATTCAAAAGAGAGATGGTATCAAATGGAGAGAAATAAAGAGATTAGTGTTCTAAAAAAAGAATTCAAGAGTCTATCTCGTATTCTAGGGGAGATGAAGCAAGAACTTGATGTATTAACAGTATCAGTCAATGCCCAGCAAGCTTCAGAAAGAGAGGAGAAAATACGCTGCAATGATGATATACGAAATAGAACGGCTGCAACTTTCATCCAAAGTTGTTGGCGACGATTATTGGCAAGAAAAGAACTCCAAAGGCTTCAAAAAGAGGCTAAGGAATTGTCCATTCAACTTGTTGGTGATTCGACGACGAATCATCTTGAAGAGAGAGGGAATGATACGATCCAGACAAGGTCAAATTCGAATTTTGACGTACAAAGTGCACCTATCCAGTTTTACAGCAATAGTCATAATTCTCAATTCGACCATTGGATCAAGCTGAAATTTTACGTGGAGTCTCCTGACATGTTCTCCTACCTTGGTTTAAAATATCAGGTTAATCGGAGTTTGGAAAGGCATCGAAATACAGGTCAACATAGACTGTACGAATTTTGTTATTTACTTCCTTTTGACTTGTGGACTTCCTATTTGGCTATGATTCTTTTCCTGAAAGGATGTGGCAGCTTTTTTTGGGAATCTCCTAATTCTACAAAGATCTTTAATGGGCTGCAACATAGTTTCCAAGTGTGGCAAGGATTCATAATTATTTCATAATCCTTTTCTTACAAGAATTCCTTATTCATCCTTGCTACAAAAAGGAAAGAAGACTTCAAAATAAATTCTACATTCAGATCAGATTTCCTAGTCTATTTGATGACTTCTTAATGGTGACAAATCTGATTCTAGCATATTTAGGATGGTAATTTTCGAATTTTTATTATTTTTATCATTTCCTTCTTAGTCTTTGGGTTATTATTACTTATTTGGGTCAATTGTAAGTGGGCTTAATATAAGTCCACCTAAGGGGGGTCCATTAGGGTTTATTTAAGTTTAAAGTTAGTATAAATAAAGGCATAACCAGACATGTAAGTTAGACAATTCAGATTAATAAAACCTTCTTGTTTGCCGCACTTTGTGTGTGTTGGTGAGTTAATCTCCCTTCCATGGTTCTCTAAAGAACTGAAAAACGACTTATCGAAGAACAACTGTCTTCGTGGCGTCATCCTTATACTTCTCGTTCGCGAATCAATATTCGTTGGGTGGGGGTTTTTCGTTTCCAATAATGCTGGTGCCTAGGTACAAGTTATCTTTGTGTCACACTCCTATCAAACCTGATTCACTTGGCTTTCCGGGAATTGGTGTCTTTGCGTGTGGGTTGCGTGACCACGTGATCACGAGGTTCGCATCATCTAATCTGATTAATGGATCCAAGCTCTAATACCAAATGATGCGAACGTCGTGATCAAGTGGTCACGCAACCCACACGCAAAGACACCAATTCCCGGAAAGCCAAGTAAATCAGGTTTGATAGGAGTGTGACACAAAGATAACTTTTACCTAGGCACGAGCACTATTGGAAACGGAGACCCCCACCCAACGAATATTGATTCACGAACGAGAAGTATAAGGATGACGCCACGAAGATAATTGTTCTTCGATAAGTCGTTTTCAGTTCTTTAGAGAACCAAGGAAGGGAGATTATCCCACCAACACACAATTAGTGCAGCAAGAAGTTTATTGATCTGAAAATTGCGTAACCTTACATGTTTGGTTATGCCTTTATTTATACTGACTCTAGACTTAAGAAAACCCTAATGGACCCCCCTTAGGTGGACTTATGTGAAGCCCACTTACAATTGACCCAAATAGGTAATAATAAACCAAAAACTAAGAAGAAAATAATAAAAATAATAAAATTCCAAAAATTATCATGCTAAATATGCTAGAATGAGATTTGTCACCCTTAAGAAGTCCCAAATAAACTAGGAGAAATCTGATTTGGAAAATTTGTGTTGCTGCCTCCTTGATGTCCTTGATTAGCTTGGATTTCCTTGTTTAACTTGGACAAATAAGAAAATAAATTTCCTCCTTTGTTGCTGATTTAATTACTTTCCTTCCTAAGTTAGGAAAAGCATTAAATAGTCCTCCTCTCTTTAGAAATAAGATATGGCCAACTTCCTTACTTAATTAGGAGAATAAAGTGCTGACATTTTATCCTTGTAGCATTAGGAAAACAAGCCTAACAAGGCTGGTATTGGGCCGGACACATCAACCCCTTGTTCCACATGAATTGGGCTCTTCTTGGACCTGAACTAGATGAATTAAAGGCTGTATAAATGTCCCAAGCCCCTCTAGGTCCATTTTGCTCCATATGTTCTGAACAAGCCCATTCAATGCTTCTTTAAGCTTCTTTGCCCTAGCTCTTGTGATTGGCCCAATTGGCACCTCCAATGGGTCGTTGGCATGATTACGCTTGGTGTTGGGCTGATCCGCATCACTAAGTTAGAGACACAAACACAAAGAAATTGGGGCATACCCAAAGGAAATGCTAAGAGGATATACCCACTACATCGAAATAAGAGAAATCATTAATTAATGAGAAAAGACTGGCAATAATTTGTCACCACAAGCTATCCCAGAGCATAATAGCTAAGGCGTATAACAAGAGGGTTAAACCAAGTGTATTCAATTAAGGAGACTTTTTATTTAAAAAGATCTTGCCAATCCTAGGAGAAGATCGGAGCAAATAGGTGCCAAACTATAAAAGACCATATATGGTGAAGAATGCCTTTTCCATAAGAGCCTTGATTTTGACCAAATGGATGATTTACTTAAGCCTATACACTCTACTGTTGTAAAGAAGTACTATGCATAAAGTACTGTATCGATAAATCAATAAAGATCAAAAGCTTGGTTATGAATTCTTATATGTATTTTCCTCTTTATAAACTGTGAAAAACTTCGAATAGCCTTTTGCATGATCTCATAGTCTTAAAAAACATCGTTTTTACAAAAAAAAAAAAACAAAGTTCAATAAAACAAATTTGGGAAATCAAAGTTTTTAGTACAAATTCAAAGGTTAAATTGTTGTTTGTTTTTAACAAATGAGTTTTAAGAATTCAAGTGATCTCCTAGTGAGGTGAAAAACAAGCAGAAACCTGAAAATGAACCAAAAATCATTCATACTAGCTTTAAAGTTGAGTTCTAGTTAGCTGAATAATGATGCATAATTTAATTTGATAGAAACTATTTGCATGTCCTTTGCAAATCTCCATTGATCCTAGTAAAATTTTTCTTGCAAAAGAACCTTGACTTAGATCACACCTTATACTAGGAGTACGTACAAAAAATATAAAAGCAATTTGACCTTGAAACCACACAAGATGATTCTTAGTGATCAATAGAAAGATCAAAAGTGATCAAGTAAAGCTAGGGACACTTTGAGATTCAAAAAGGCTGAGTATGTTGTGCAAAGAAAAATGATGATGATGCTTAAAACCAAATAAACACAAATAATCCTAGCCCGAAGTTGGGGGCATCACAAAATCATTTTACAAGATAAATTCCAAAGTCTAAGAGCCCATTAACCAAAATGAAGAGAAAATAAAGGCTTGAGAAAGAGCATTAGTGATCCTTAATCCCGAGAGCCCTTAAACACCTTTTAAGCCCATAAATATCTTGTTCTTACAAAGCTAAGAGTCAAAGCCTATATAGTGTGATTGATAAAGTCGTTTCTAATCAAAAGCAAGCAATCCAGGTTGGTAAGCAAAGCTCTCCGATCTTCGAAAAAGATTATAGTTATACTTTATTATTCATAAAAGTAAAATGAATACCTCAAATATTTTTCTTTTCTCTGAAACTCTAGAGTTGAAACTCGAGCTCTTTAACAAAAAAATCTTGAAAACAAAAGGTCACCTCAAATTTTAACTAACGAAAAAACCTGCACCAAAATTTAAAATCCAACCTTTATGAAACCCTTTCTATGGAAGTTGCTTGAATTTTTCGAAACAAATGTGTTTTAAACTTGTATCAAAATGGTTTTTGCAATTAGTAATAGATTTTAAATTTCAAAGATAAAATCTATGATTCGATTTTTGCAAGAATCAAACATCTTCTGCATAATATCTGATACGATCCAGACAAGGTCAAATTCAGATTTTTCAAAGACTCGTTTGCTACTCGCGAGACTATCCGAAATATGAACGAAACTGAAGACTCGAATAAAAAACAGAAACAAAATATGAAAAATAATGAAAAAACACTCAGATATGTTGGATATGATGAAAATAAACTGCAAGAAATGAAAACAACAGAAACCAAGCGAATTTCAAAAGTTGACGCAAAACAAACTCGTTTACGATGAGTTAGGTCCGAATCTGGAACCTAAAGTAAATGATGTCGAATTGAGTTAAAATTTCAGCTCGATCCAATGGTCGGATTGAGAATTATGACTATTGTTGTAAAACTGGATAGGTGCACTTTCTACGTCAAAATCTGAATTTGACCTTGTCTGGATCGTATCAATATCATCCTTGAGAAAACCCAAGCAAACAAAGCAAGATAAAGTACTTGGGAGTATGATAAGGCTAGTGGCAATTCAAGAAACCCGACAGGAGTAGCTATATAACTCTTTTTCTAAGAAGATAAAAAACAGTAAGTTATTTAAATCCTCTAATGTCTTTTTGAGAACTCAAGATATAACTAGAAAAGCTACTATAGAGAAGGTATGGTGAATATTGGGTGGTGGTTATGACACCATAATAGTGCTACTCATATGATTTCAATGATAAGTGGGAGAGCCTTGAAAGGTCACAATCGATGAAACAAAGGTGTTCAGATAATGGGATAGATAAAGATCCTCAGAGCTCATCAAATGAGAATACCTTTCCTATATATCAAATCTACAAGTTGAAGCTTGAGTAGATTTGATACGATCCGGGTAATGAAAAAACAATCAAATTCGAATTATGACGTAAAATATACAACTGTTTAATTTTACAACAATAGTCATAATTCTCAATCCGACAATTGGATCAGGCTGAAATTGTACATGGAGTCTCATGACCTGTTTTCTTACCCTCGGTTAAACTTTCAGGTTAATCGGAGTTCGCTAAGGTGCCACAATACTGTTCAACAGAGGCTGTATGGATTTTATTATTTACTTCCTTTTGACCTCTGGACTTCCTATATGGCTAGGATTATTCACCTAAAAGGATGTGGCAGCTTGTTTTGGGAATTTTCTAGTTCTACAAAGATATTTAATGGGCTGCAACATAGTTTCTAAGTGTAGTAAGGATTCATAAATGTTTCAGAATCCTTTTCTTACAAGGATTCCTTATTCATCCAAGCTACAACAAGGAAAGAAAACTTCGGAATTAATTCTACCTTTAAATTAGATTTTGTAATCTATTTGGAACTTCTTAAGGGTGAAAAATCTGATTGTAGCATATTTAGGATAATAATTTTCATATTTTTATTATTTTTTTCTTAGTCTTTTGGTTATTATTACTTATTTGGGTCAATTGTAAGTGGGCCTTATATAAGTCCACCTAAGGGGGTCCATTACGGTTTATTTAAGTATAGAGTTAGTATAAATAAAGATATAACCAGACATGTAAATTAGACAATTCAAATTAATAAAATTTCTTATTTGCCGCACTTTGTGTGTGTGTTGCTGGGATACGTTCCCTTCTTTAGTTCTCTAAAGAATAAAAAATGACTTATCAAAGAACAACTGGTTTCGTGGCGTCATCCTTATACTTCTTGTTCACTAATTAATATTCGTTAGGTGGGGGTTTTCATTTCTAATAGTGTTGGTAGGTACACATTATCTTTGTGTCACACTCCTATCAAACCTAATTTACTTGGCTTTCCGGGAATTAGTATCTTTTCATGTGGATTGTGTGACTACGTGATCATGAGGTTCGCGTCATTTGGTATCAGAGCCTGGCTTCATTAATCAGGTTATATCCTTCTAAAATTTTCGTTTCTTAATGACTCCGCAAAAATTCTTTAGTATCAAATTTCTTCTTCTCCTTGAATTTGCGGCATATAAAAAAAATTTGTTATTTCATTCTGTTACTGTTCAAATATATCAGTACTATCAAAAACAAAGAGAAAAGAGAAAAAAAAACGTTCAAAAAGACGTGTATTGGTTTCTGCCGTAGAAAACTAGACAAGGGAAAATTTGACCCAGTCAACTCGAAATTAGTTCAAATTTGATAATCTGATTAATGGGGTCCAAATTGCACCAAATATTAATTATGGAGTCAAATGGCTATCATTTACTTTGGTTTTCAATTTCTGGTCTAATTAGGTTTAATTCATAATGTTTTTTGCTTCAGCATATCAAACCTTATTGTAAATTGCTCAAAGCTTATATTCTGTCTATTTGGGTTGATATCGCACTTTATCTGAAATTTTAGCTCAATTAGATATCATTTACTTTAGATTCCAGATTCAAACATAACTCATTGTAAACGAGTCTGTTTTGCATCAACTTTTGAAATTCGCATTTTTTTTATTGTTTTCATTTCTTGCAGTATAGTTTTCAATATATCTAGCATATTTGGGTGTTGTTTCATCATTTTGCACATTTCATTTTTCTTTTTATTCTAGTCTTCAGTTTCGTTCATATTTCGAATAGATTCGCTTACTACTCACGAGACTATCATCGCAGTTTTATTTTGCTTGTTTTGTGGTTTTTTTTTATTGTTTTTGAGTCATATATACATATTTGGATTACGCTGCTAAGTTGGTTCTATTTGGTGTTGGTTTCAATTTTGCAAGAACCGCAAGAAGGTAAGACGAGAGGTGTGGGTTGTGAGGATATTTGAGTGTTTGAGCAAAACATATGCGATGTGAGGATTTTTTTTTACCACTAACCAATTTTTACAGGTACCATCATGTCAGATCGAAACAACACACCACCCCCTCCCGATGTATAACTTAAGTTCCAAATGCAAGCCATGACGCAGATGATGGAGAGGATGAATTTTGTGACGAGGAACATGTGTGACAGATAAACTTGGTAACAAGGCTGATACAAATACCCAAGACGTGAGGAAGGTTGGGGCTGAACCGCAAGCTAACAGTGGCAGCAGGGCTGAAAGACCAAGGTGGGTTGATTATGAGGATTTTGAGGAGGACATTGATGATATTGCTGATGGTGGTTTTGGGGATGAGACCATAGGCTATCGGGAAGGTTTTCGGCAGCCTAGAGAACCAAAGGGATTTTGGGTATAAAACTAGGGGTCAATTCGGCTAAAGGAGAACTTTACATAGTGTTGGAGGACTTGATGATAACTATTGGGAGGCAAAGAAGATGGAAGATGATATAGATTCAATGAGGCAAAAGATTAGTGAGGCTGATTGAAGGAGATTCACTGTGAGTAAGGTAGAGAAACCGAGGTTTCGAGTTTCAAATATTTATGCTCATAATGCTTTTATGATGTTAGATAAAGAGCGTGAGGCTAAACGACTTGCAAAGGTTTATAAAAAAAACAAATAAAGAACGTGAAGATTAGAGAGTTTCAGTTAAGCGCCAAAGGGATAAAAAATGAAAGAGGGCATCAGTGGTTGTCATTCAAAAATATACATGCAAGTGGATGGCAAGACATGTTTATTTTAAATTATTATCGGCTACTATATTTATACAATGTTACAGGCAATTGCGTGCAAAAAAAGAACTCCAACGGCTGAAACAAAAGGCTAAGGAATTGTCCATCAAACCTGTTGGTGATTCGAGGACGAATCATATTGAAGAGAAAGGGAATGATACGACTTGGGCAATGAAAAAACAATCAGATTCGGATTCTAACGTAAAATATGTAATTGTCCAGTTTTACAACAACAGTCATAATTCTCAATCTGAGCGTTGGATCGGGCTGAAATTGTACGTGGAGTCTCTAGATATGTTTTCTTACCATGAGTTAAAATTTCAGGTCAATTGGAGTTCGAAAAGACACCACAATACTAGTCAACAGGGGCTGTACTGTTGGGAATCAAAGAACAACTGGATTCATGGCGTCATCCTTATACTTCTCGTTCGTGAATCAATGATCGTTTGGTAGGGGTTTCTATTTCCAGTAATGTTGGTGCCTAGGTACAAGTTATCTTTGTGTCACACTTTTATCAAACTTAATTTACTTGGCTTTTCAGGAATTGATGTCTTTACGTGTGGGTTGTATGATCACGTGATCACGAGGTTTGCATCAAGACCAAAGCAGAGAAGTCATGAAAACATGCCGCAAAGATTGAAACTCTAAGAGACAGAGTCCATAAAGAAAAGGGACTTGTGTTTCTCACGTAATAACTCATGCATATTAACCCCAAAGCATTACATTTTGATCATTGCATGAAGTCTAAGGAAAAAATCTTTGACGGATTCCAATTCTTTTTTTAGCAAAGGAAATCCATCAGAGGTTCAATTCCTGTTGATACAAGAGCTAAATATGTCAAATTTTCAAAATATAAGATATTATGTGAACCCAACTTTGATCCATACTTTTTCAAGTGTGCTTTTAAGTCATCGCTTTTAGATAACATCTTTGATTTTATCACTATCAAGTGTGCTTTTAAGACACTCGCTTTTAAACATCATCTTTGATTTTATCAACTTTCAAGTGCCCTTTTAAGCCACTCACTTTTAGATAACATATTTGAAATTATCACCTTTTAAGTGTGCATTTGAGTCCTCGCCTTTGAGCACTATCTCTTTTACATAGTGCTTCTAACATTATTTTCTTCTGAGTGGGCCTTTAAGCCCTCGCCTTTCAGATAATGCGATTTTTAGCTCGTATCTCATTTGAATAATGCTTTTGACACTATTAGTTTCTGAGTGCACCTTTGAGACCTTGCCTTCCAGATAGTGTGCTTTTTAGCCCCTATCTTCTTTGAATAATGCTTTTGACACTATCAATTTTGAGTTTTGTGCCCTTGTCTTTCAGATAATGCACTTTTTAGCTTTTATCTTCTTTGAATAGTGCTTTTGATAGTATTAGTTTTTTAATGCTTCTTTAAGTCCTCACCTTTCATATAGTACATTTTTTAGCCGCTATCTCATTTGAATAGCGCTTGCGGCACTATCACCTTTCATATGCGCTTTTTAAGCCCTCATTTCTGACAAATTTTGTTAAACTTATCATGCTTGGAGATATCTTTGAATATCTCATCATTTTGAGAAGGATTAACCACTTTTGTTTAGGTAAATCCGCATATCCCCGTTGAAGTTTTTTATCCTAACATCTTTTTATCTTTTCTTCTTCACAAGGTTACTTTCTAAAGTCTCTTATGAGACTTTTTATTGTAAGTATTATAAATAAAGGATAACTATCATAAGTCAATTTTGGATTCCCGTAAACTATCTTTTGTAAATAAAAAAATGCAAGAAGACAAGCTATTTGGTTGGCAAGAACAGGTTGAAAAATGATCTACATGCATAAATGAGTGATGGATGGATCAAATTGGATTTTGACTTTTTTTAGAGATTCAATTGCACCATTGAAGGACCTAAATGTGAAAGGCAGTGCAAATTCAAGGTTAACTTAAAAAAAATCGGACAACTTTGCATAAAAATTAAGTCTAAGGACTTAATTAGATTTTTAATAAACTGATTTGATTTAATCAAAGTGTTAAAGGTTTAATTAAATTTATAAATAACTTAAAAAAAATCGGACAACTTTGCATAAAAATTAAGTCTAAGGACTTAATTAGATTTTTAATAAACTGATTTGATTTAATCAAAGTGTTAAAGGTTCAATTAAATTTATAAATTAATTTAAGCTAAAATTAAAAGAATTAATTAAGTATAAGGACTTAATTTGTGAAAAAATAAGTTTGGAAGCTTAATTTGAGTTTAATTGATAATATTAGAATTTTAGAGGACCATATTTAATTTTTACAAGCTTAAATGGATGAAATTAAAGATGAAATTGCAAAATTTAAGAAGTTTCAAAGTCAATTGAGAGTGTATATGCCATAATTGAAACAACATGGGCCAATTTGAAGTTTGCAAGATCCCATTAGAAAACTTTAATTTTTAGGGTTTAATCTGAATGACATGTCATAAATATTTAATGAAGAAAATGAGTGACATGTTGTCTAGTCCTTGTTTTTCATCTTCTTCAGCAGAAAAGGCTGATCGGGTTGTCATCTTCAGCAAATAAACATGGAATCTCCGACCACCTCAGAGGCTCATATCGCTACTAATGGATTGAGAAACACCTCATTTACAAGGATCAATTATCCTCATCACACGTTTATAGCTCATTTGGCACAATTGATACGATTCGACCTTGGGTTAACATCATAGGAATTCAGCTGAGAGCTTGGGTTTGAGGGGAAAACCATTCAGCTAAGATTGGGTTTTTTAGTGTTGATGGGTTTGACCTAATTATGAAGGAATTGGTTTTGGTCAGATCTGATTTGAGCCTTATGGATGTACATGCGTTTAGGCTACACGAGGCCCAAAAATGGCTAGGATTAATTTGGGTGTTGGGGTCCTTTTCCTACAAGGATTTGTCAAAAATCTTAGCTAAGTTCGAGTTCATGATAGCATACTGAATTGGAGAAGGATTAGAGTGTCTTCATATTGGACAAGGATTCCATATTTAACATAGAAACCGAAGGGCGACAATATGTGATAGTAAATTCCCTTATTTATTTGTCCATTACAAGTAAGGATTCCTTTCCTTACAAAAAGAACAACAGGTGACCATATTTCAAGAACTTCCCTTGTTGTTTTCTTTCTTTTCTCTTGCAGGATTTCCTTACTTTAAAGGAAGATTGTGGAAGGCTTTTAAAAGGAAAGAATTCATCAACTCTCTTCCTTATTTTTGAGAGAATTAATTCAACCAAATAAGGGAAAAGGTCAAGCATTCAAGGTAGTATATTCCAAGCATGGAAAGAGGTCTAAAACGGTTGGCAGAAACACAGTGTTCTTACGGATGCCAAACTCGACTACACAAGAAAATTAAATTAAGCTAGGGATGGTTTTAGGAGCTAACTGTTTTCTTGTATTATTTTAAATATTTTACTAAGTTTTTATATGGTTTTAAGTATTATTTGAACCATAATATTTTAGTTTAGGTTTTTAAGTTCACTTGACGTTATGGCTCAAATTAAGTGTTTTACGCATTAGGCCCGTGTTAGCTAAAAGCCCAATGATTTGCAACCCAATATAGGTCCATTAAGGTTAATTATCTTAAGACTATTTAATGGTTTCCTTGTTGTGAATTTCAACAGCCTTAACATGGGATCAGATTGTACTTAAGGTATTGATGCGAACCTCTTAATTACGTTGTCAAACAACCCTCAATGAAGGTAATACTTCTCTAAAAAAGTTGAAAATTAGGTTTGAGAATCTTGATTCAGAGTTAACCTGTAACTAAGAACCAAGGGCATTAAAATTCATAAATTGATGCCATAAGGTCAGTTATATCTTAATACATCAGGTTTTTTTCTTTATCAAGACAAAAAACACATTTACTCAATGACTATTCTTTTCGATGCATGTTGTGTTGGCTGGAATTTGGGCTTAATAATTTGTCTCAATCTGTCTTCTATTTGGTTGTCATGGTATCAAAAAAAATTATGATATTGGATTGATGCTTGATTGTGCAAAATTAAATTCAATTTTACATATTTTAGCTTTTATGTTTTTTTTTCTTTTTAGTTTGAAACTTTTGGTTTTTGGTCCAAAACTTTAATCTACTCATGTTATAGTCCTTGTATTTGAGAGAAGAGACAAATAGTCATATATGAAATGGTGGAGCAAAGATAAAGTTTTTAGTTATCCATTTTCCAACAACCAAAATATTTAATATTGGTGTCATTGGGTCTTATTTGGTGAGAGAATTTTCATTTAGCTGTCCTCATCTTGTCAAAAAGCTAGATTGGGCCTCAATAATTTTATTTTTATTCAAGTTTTTTATTTGAAAAAACAATGTTTCTAAAAAAAATGTTTTTATTAAAAAAAATAGCTCATGTGATTTTTTATTTATTTTATTAAACTCAAGCATCAACTTTTTAATTCACAATTGAATTTTAATACGATGCAAAAAACATGTTAACAATGCTTATTTATACTTTTAAAATCAACTTTTAATCTTATCCTAGTAGCGTCTCTTTTTCCAAAGAAGCTCTTTCGTACGAGAAAGTTAGCTAGTAATAATTTAATCAATAAAATACTAAAGGATGTGACTAAATCATAATTTCCATATCCACAAAACACTATTTATTGTAATAGTATTTTGTGTTTTTTTGCTTTTTTTGTTTAATGTTTTTTTTTTAATTTAACCTTTCAACAATCCAATTTTTTTCCTTCAAATTCATCCTTTAATATTAGATGGTTTTGAAAATTATGCTTTGTAATTTTTTTTAATTGGATTATGTACTAGTCTTATGAATTTAATCTTTGTTCTCAATTTCTACCTTCAATTGTAGATCTGTTAGAAATGGGCTTCATAATTATTTTGATTTGCTTTCTATGAATTTATCTTGATCTCATGACCTAAGTTGATTCGAGTATTTTCTTTGGGCTACTTTATGTAATTAATTTTTTTTTATTTCACCCTTTAACATTGAGTTAGTTGGAAATTGAGTTTTATATTTTTTTATTTGCTTTCTATAAGATTATTTTAATCTCATAACCTGAGTCATGGGTTTGGTAAGTTGAACTTTATTGACTATGTTTATTTTTCTTGGGTCCTTTTTTAATTGAATATTTTTTATTAGGCTTCATGATATCTTTTATTTGCTTTTCATGGAGTTATCTTGAGCTCATGACCCGAGTCGTGCGTTTGGCTTGTTGACTCTATTCATTTTTAGGGTTATTTTTTAATTGAATATTTTTTTTCCAATTTCACCCTCTAACAAATCAATCCTTTTTTTATTTAGGTTTTTTATGCGAATCTATTGAACATACGGTCAAGCAACCCACACGCAAAGACACCAATTCCTGGAAAGTCAAGTAAATCAGGTTTGATAGGAGTGTGAAACAAAGATAACTCGTATTTAGGCACCAACACTATTGGAAACGAAAAGCCCCACACAATATATATATCGATTTGAGAGTGAGAAGTATAAGGATGACTCACTATGTCAGTTGTTTTTTGATAAGTCGTTTTTAGTTCTTTAAAGAACCAATGAAGAGAAAATATCTTACCAACTCACACAACAAGGTGCAACAAATAAGTTTTTATTAATCTCAATTTCGTTGCCCCTCACACATTTGGTTATGACTTTATTTATAGTGACTCTAGACTGAAATAAACCCTAATTAACCCCCCCTCATGTGGACTTATATGTGGGCCCCTTATAATTGACCCAAATAAGTAATGATAAACCAAAGATTAAGAAGAAAATAATAAAATTAATACCCTAGATATGCTAGAATCAGATTTGCTACCTCTAAGAAGTCTCAAATAGACTAAGATCTGAATGTGGAATTAATTCTGAAGTCTTCTTGCCTTGTTGTGCTTGGTTTCTTTATTTTGTATGAACAATTAATGAAGAAAATCTTCCTCCTCTGTACCTACCAATTTAGTTTTCTTCCTAAACAAGGAGAATCATTAATTAATCATTCCTAGCTTAGAAAATCAGATATGGCAACCCTTTGATCCACAAGACCAATACACCTGAATAAAGAAGAGGATGGAGTTGAGAAGTTGAAGTCTACCTACATAAGAAAGACAACGATTTAACCAACTCCTAGCTTTAGCCATGATTCGGTCCACTAGAATTAAACAATCATAAAAAGATAACTTTATAGTAATAAGAGGAACACCAAGATACTTAAC
The DNA here is from genome assembly GCA_015852605.2 of Populus deltoides. Taxonomy (NCBI): domain Eukaryota; kingdom Viridiplantae; phylum Streptophyta; class Magnoliopsida; order Malpighiales; family Salicaceae; genus Populus; species Populus deltoides. The sequence goes on along the minus strand of CM027576.2, from coordinate 9,089,331 downwards.
CGATAATTTTCCTTCCCTATAACCGAGAGCACTAAGAAGTTGCAGTTTAGTATTAGGCTCAACACCACACAAGAACATAGTACTCTTATCAAGATTTGGGGATAAACCTGAAGCAACCTGAAATTGATCAAGGCAATTCCTAACCAATGAAACCGAGGCCACCTTCTTTTTATTTGCCTCTCCAACTTCATTGTCTTATGGTCCACCATGTTCTTTAACTTCACATAATATTGTAATTCTACAACATTCACAATGTCCCTAATTTAACCTATTAAGAAATCTAGCCATAGTAGTTTCTATATCCTCAATCACATTGGCCTTATTTATTACAATCTCTATCTCCTTGAAATACTCATTCATAGACTTATAACCCTGATTCGAACCATGGAATTTCATATACAAATCTCTATAATAGTTGTTAGGCACAAATAATCTCCTCGTCAACACTTTCATCTCCTCTCATGATGTTATTGGCCTTTTGTCCACTCCTCTTCCTACTAATCACATTCTGATCCCACCAAATCAGTGCGTAATCCGTGAATTATTGACTACCACTTTCACCCTCTTTGCCTCCGAATAGTTATGGCAGTAATGGGCATAACACACAAGATGGACTTTGTGTAATCCTTTAATTGAGTTAATGAAAAGGTTGGGACTTGTTCCTATAATTTGCTGTGTTGTGTATTATGTTCATATTCAGTTGTGTTATTCCGCTTGCTTGTGACCTTGAAAGAGTGTAGAGATCTCTTGGGTTTGTGGGACAAACTAGTCATAGGCAAAACACGAGTGAATAGGTGAAGGAAAGGCTGAGTTGGCGGGACTAGACTGCCACGCGAGGTCTTTTTTGGGACAAAAAATGACCCCGTGACAGCATCCAATCCACCTTTTTCTCCCACTTCAAATACATCTTGGGATCATTTTTACCTTGAAAACTAGGTGTTTTTAGTTTGATATCATCTAAATCATCATCATGTCCCCCAAAGTTACAAAACTTTCCCCTTTGGCTGAATTAGTGCTCGGTTCTATTCCTAAAATCCCTCCAATTTCTAGGCTACCAAAAACCTTCTCTATAGCCTATGGTCTCATCCTCAAAACCACACCAATATCATCAATGTCCTCCTCAAAATCCTCATAATCAGCCCACCTTGGCCGTTTAGCCCTACTGTCATTGTTTAATTTTGGATCAGCCCCAACCTTCCTCATGTCTTGGGTACTTATACCAACCTCGTTACCACATTTCTCCACCCTCTCAAGTTTGTCACACACGTTCCCCATCACAAAATTCATCCTCTTCATTATCTTTGTTATAGCTTGAATTTGGAAATTAAGTTCACTCTCAGGAGCGGGTGGTGTGTTGTTTTGATCTGACATGATAATACCTATAAAAATTGGTTAGTATTATAAAACTATCCTCACGTCGCTCATGTTTCACTCAAAATTAGGCTTTTCCCTTTGTCTCACCTTTTTTCAACTCTTACGGAACTGAAACCAACACCAAATAGAACCAACTCAGTGGCGCAATCCAAATAGGTGTATATGACTTAAGAAGTAATAAAAACTTAAAAAAACAAAACTGCGATGATAGTTTTGTGAGTAGCAAGCAAATTTATCCGAAATATGAACAAAACTGAAGACTCAAATAAAAATATGAACGAAGTATGCAATATGATGGAACAAAACCTGAATATTTTAGATATATTTTAAATATACTACAAAAAACAAAAACAACAGAAACAAAACGAGTTTCAAAAGTTGACGCAAAAACAAACCCGTTTATAACAAGTTAAGTCTAAATCTGGAACCTAAGCTAAATGATGTCCAATTAAGTTAAAATTTGAGATATAGAGCTATTTTAACCCAAATAGACAGAATATTAAATTTAAACAATTTACAATAAGGTTTGATATGTTGACACAAAAACATTATGAATCAGACCTGAGATTAAAAACCTAAGAAAACAACATTTAATTGATCCCAAAATTAATATGTGGTGTGATTAGGACCCCAATAATCAGAGTATTAAATTTGAGCTATTTCCAAGTTGATTGATCTAATTTCCTCTTGTTTAGTTTTCTCTAGCATAATCAAATAAGTTTCTTTTTGAACGAATTTTTCTCTTATATTTTCTCATTTTTTTATGCTCCTGATATATTTTGGATAGTAACAAAAATAGCCCTAATGGACTAAAATAAACCTTAATGGACCCTTTTATGTGGACTTATACGAGGCCCACTTACAATTGACTCAAATAAGTAATAAGAAACCAAAGACTAAGAAGAAAATAATAAAATTAATAAAAATCTAAAATTAATATCCTAGATATGCTAGAATTAGATTTTCCACCCTTAAGAAGTCTCAAATAGAGTAGGAAATCTGATCTGAATGTGAAATTAATTATGAAGTCTTCTTGCCTTTTTGTGATTGGTTTCCTTATTTTGGATGGACAATTAATGAAGAAAATCTCTCTCTTTTATACCTGCCAATTTAGTTTCCTTCTTAGACTAGTAGAATCATTAATTAATCCTTCCTAACTTAGGAAATCAGATTTGGCAACCCTTTGATCCACATGAATTGAGCTCTTCTTGGACTTGAATTAGATGAATTAGAGGTTGTCCTTCATGCTTCCTAGGCATCCCAAGCTCCTCTAGCTCCATCTTGTTCCATATATTCTGAACAAACTCATTCAATACCTTTTTAAGCTTCTTTACCCTAGTTCTTGTAATTAACACCCTTGACATCTCTAATGGATCTTTGGCATGATTAAACTTGGAGTTGAGCTGATTCTCGTCAGTTCTTTTCTTCAATTTTATCTTTTAATATTAGGTTGTTTGGAAATTGAGTTTTATAATTTTTTTTTAATTTAAGTAGAGTTATCCAGGTCTCATAGATTTAATTATTTTTCTCTTGATTTTGACCTTCAACATTGGATCTGTTGGAAATAGAGCTTCATAATTTTTTTTTCTTTTTATAAAGTCATCTCAATCTCATGACTTAAGTCATAGGTTTTATAGGTTAGCTTGAGTTGTTTTTTTTTCTTTTTGTTAATTTTTTTTTCGATTTCATCATTCAACCTTGAGTTTGTTAGAAATTGAGCTTAATTTTTTTTTTCATGAGGTTATCCCGATCTCATGACCCGGGTTACAAGGTTGGTAGGCAAACTCGGATAGTTTTTTTTAATTGAATATATTTTTCTTATTTTTTTTCTTTTAACATTGGGTTAATTAGGAATTGACCTTCATAGTTTATTTTGATTTGCTTTTTATAGGGTTATCATGCTCTCATGACTCGATTCATAGATTTGATAGGTTAACCCATAGCGATCTAACATATCACAATCTCGATATTTAAAAACAAAATATCATCAAATATGTCTTGCCATATTAATATTTAAAAAATATATCATTTAATATGTATTATATTTTGAGTTTATAATTAATTTTTTTTATTATAAAGCACATATCCAAACAATTTTTTTTACATTAAAGATAAAAAAATTTGACCCACACGTGCCCAACAGAGGCCAATAATGGAGTACAAATTCTTAAGTGTATAACCTTTTGTCCTGCTGTCGCTGTAATGCACGTCGGCCTCGGACCTAGGCCGTGGGCCCCAACAGATAGAAAGCCCAAATCACTCAATAAGGAAAGCCCACTGAAGTGTAAACTAGCCTAACAGCAGTCTCGTCTAAAAAATCTTCAAGAACGAAGCAGCGTGTTTTAGAATTGGGAGATTTCGAAGGCTATGTGTTTCTGCATAATTCCCAACAAATTTGCTGAAAGATAGATCATTCTTTTAAGGTAAACTGCATCTCTCAATTCTTTTAATTTGGTGGGTGTTTTTTATTCCTGTGTTTTTAACAATGGTTCATAAAAATGAGCTCAATTTTACCTGGTTTTGATATGTTGAGTGGTGAATTTTTTAAATTCATGTTTATGAGATCGATGCATGTCCTAGTGTTCTTGATTTGGATAATTTTACTTCTCTACTTTCTGATGGATACTGTTATCAGTTGGCAGACTTGATTTTGGTTATTTCTTGGGACTTAAGAATAAATTTGAGCTTAGTGATCCTTTTTCAACTATATTCACTAAAATATTGTCATTCTTCGATCAATTCCTCGCTGTTGATGACATGGGGAGACCACTAAGCATAGGAATTGTTTCTTGATAATGGAGATTATGTAGTCCATTTATATTTTCGAAGTAAACTACTGAACATCGGTAATTTGTTTTGTTGATAACTTGTTAACATGATCTAGTAAAAACAAGGCAGTACTTGCTTTGCTGAAAAGTTAATCATGTGTTTAGAGTGGAAAAATAGTTGGTAGTATTCAACTTTTTTACCTCTTACGTTCATGTTTAAGCTGATGGGCATTTGATATCATATCTTTTCTAAAGGGTGTGTTTTGAAAAATCTTAAATATTGCTCCATGTATGATCTGGGTTTTCTGTATAGCCTTGCAAAGTGTTGCCTTTCATGATCAGAGGTGTTTTTTTTTTAAGTTAAATTTTTTTAATGGAATTGGAGATGGTGAGTCGAATTATGAGGTCAAGGAGACAAGTACCTCAGCAGCCAGAACAACAACCACGGGCTAGATGGACAAATGGTGTCACGAAGGTATTTTTGGACATGATGGTTGATCAGGTTCAAAGAGGGAACAGAATTAGCAATTCTTTTAGCAAAAAAGCATGGAAGCATATGAGTGCTGAATTCTACCGGAAAACTAGTTTGAGATGGGACTTGGAGCAGTTGAAGAGCAAATATGCAGTCTTGAGGAGGCAATATGCTATTGCAAGCTCACTTCTTGAACGAAGTGAATTCAGTTTGGATGAATCTACAGGGATGATTAGTGCCAATGATGAAGCATGGGCTGCATACATTAAGGTATGTTCTTTCTGTTGCTTTTTGCAATTGAAAACCTCTCCTGCCTTAGATTGAGGAAGCCTCCTTGAACCCGTACTTTGCAGCTGCAATAGATATATATTTATTGGATTTATATGTCTTTTTTTATTTAATTATGCTAAAACTGTTACCAATGATTACTTCCTTGATAATGCCATTAAATGATGTATAATGCAACTTCTAGTTCCAGTACTAGCCTGTGATGCATATTATTGGGGTTGGAGTTCCTCCAAACCTGGGGCAGGAGGCTGATTTATGTTCTTTGAATGTCAGCCTTAAACACTCTGTGAAATGTACACATTAGGAACGCCCTGATGCTGAGACTATAAGAAGCAGTGGCTGCCCTATGTACGAACAACTTTGCATGATATTCTCTGAACCAATGACCAATGGGAAGCATAGACAAGTGGGAGGGATTCCTTCAGCTTGCAGTAAGGTTCCTTTGAACGCTATGGAAGAGGAATCATCCTCTTCAGAATCTGATGAAGCAGATGATGTAGCAGATGATCAAGACACATATCAACTGCTTACCTATGATACTTCTGCTACAACTGCTAATCGTAAAAGAGGTCGCAAGGGCATTGAAGATGCTATTGCTGCGGGTATATTTCAGATGGCAACTGCATCAAAGCTGAGGACAGCTGCAATAAGGCAAATTAATGCGAGATACAGTATAGCTGACTGTATTAAGCAACTAGATGAGATTCAACGAGTTGAGGAAGAAGTCTACTTTGCTGCTCTGGATCTATTCAAGAAACCTAGTGCAAGGGAGATCTTCTTGTCTCTCAAAGTTGAGAAGCGCTTAATTTGGTTGCGTAGCAAGTGCACTGGCAATCCAGTATTGTAGGTAGAAAACAAGAGCTATTTATTTTGTCAGTTATATACATTTGAAGTCTTGTATATATCTAGCTAGTTCTCGTTTATGTCATCTTTGCCAACTCAAACTGTGGGCATTTTGAAACTGGTTTCAAGTTGTCCCCTAGGCATTAGCTCAAGTTTAGGGATGTGCAGCAAATTGTGTTTCTAGCTGCAAATTGCAAATTGGCTCCTTTTCTTTTTGGTTATGTTTTGGCGGTCATTATGATTTAAAGGGTCAATTTCATTATCTACTCTCATTATCTACTATTTGAGACTTCTTTGGTTCTCTATTTTGACATGTTTGACCATGCATGATATTTTCTGGCTGCTGGGATCCTGCATGGAAAAAATATTACATAATCTCGGGTCATCATCGAGAAATATTGCACATGTCATGTAGAAGGCCTAGTTCACCAAATAGACGGACTCATGGTAAGCTGGATTCATCTGATAGTTTTCAGTCATCTTTCATTGTTTTCGATCACCAATATCACCGCATTGCACTGTGATCGAATTATTTTTTTTTTTATGTAAAAAAAGGTTCAAGCCTTGTTTTCATTGTTTTAAATATTAATAACTAGACAATGAATGATATTTTTTTTTCAAATATAGAGAAGACATTGAATCAACATTGATTAATTTGTTAAATTTGCAAGCAAGTCATGAGATTCTAATAACCTTATAAAAACACAAATTAAAATAAATTATAAAGGTAAATTTTTAATCAATTCAATGTTGAATGATGGAATTAAAAAAAATTAAATTTAAAAAGAAAAAGAAACTACTAAACTCAGGTTAACCTATTAAACTCATGATCTAAGTTATTAGATTGGGACAACTCTATAGAAATCAAATAAATAAAAAATTACAAAGCTCAAACCTCATCAATTCGGTGTTGAATGATGAAATAAAAAAAAAACCTAGAAACCCCAAGTCAACTAGAACTAACATATTAAATCATAAAAGGTAAATAAGAAAAATTTTGAAACTCCATTTTTAACAGATCCAATGTTGAATGTTGAAATCGAGGAAAAAGAAACTAAATCCATTAAACTAGAATAACTTCAAATAAAGCAAATTAAAAAATAAATTATGAAAAAATATCCCTTAACCTAATATTGAATGATGAAATTAAAAAAAAAATAAGATTGAGTTGTTAGAGGGTGAAATTAAAAAAAGAATATTCAATTAAAAAAGGATTTAAAAATAAATCGAGTCAACCCAAGTTAACCAACTAAAATTGCAACCTAGGTCATGAAATTAGGAGAATCCCATATAAAAAAAATATGAAACCCAATTAAAAAAATATGTAATGAAAAAAGAACAAAAAAATGAATTAAGACAACCTGTATCAACCTACCAAACTCGCTACCTTGATTATAAGATCATGATAATCTCATAAAAAAAATAATTAACAATTATGAAGCCCAATTTCCAACTAACTGAATGTGAAAAACAAATTAATTGGATAAGGTGGCAAAACAAAATGACCCGAGTCAACTGAGGTTAACTTAAACATGTGACATGGTTCACTAGATTGGGACAAATTCATAGAAAGAAAATAAAAACATACAAAGCTCTATTTCCAACAAATCTAAGGTTAAAGTCGAAAAAAAAAAAACTAAATCCATGAAACTTGTAAACACTTGGTCACGTAACCCACATGTAAACGATACAACTCCTAGAAAGTCAAGAAATCAAGTTTGAAAGTGTGACACAAAGATTACTTTGAACCTAATCACCAAAACTATTGAAATATGAAACCCCCACCCAACGAATAACAATTCATAACCGAGAAGTAGAGGATGATGCGACGAAGACAATTATTCTTCGATAAGTCGATTTGGTTTATTAGAGAACCAAAGTAGAAAAGAAAACTCACATTCACACACTCACAAAGAGAGATGCAGCAATCTAAAATTATTTTTAAGAAAAAAACATGAAACTAAAATGTAGGTCACAAAGATGTTTTTATGTGCAATAACCTAAGCTAAATCTTATAATACCAAAGATGTGGACTTGTATAAGGACTTGTTACAATTACACCCAAACCCTTAATTATGCAAGCCCAAAACACGAAAACAAAAATTAAAATAAAGGTATAAAGCATGATGCTGCAAATAACAAAGAAAATAACATAAAAGAATCTTATTTCCTAACCTAAATAGTCTAATTAGCCAAGTAATCATTCCTTGTAGCTCTAGGATCAGTTGTCGACTTTAAAAATTCTAAATAGACTAGGAGAATCAATTCTTACCTGGAAATATTTGTTGTCGCCTCTAGCTTTTCCTTGTAGAGCTTGGTTTCCTTACTTTACTTCGATAAAAATAATGATTCATTTCTCTTTAGTTGCTGACTTTATTAGTTTCCTTCCTAAATAAGAAGAATAATTAAATAATCCTCCCTAGCTTAGAAAACAAATATGTTACCCCTTAGTTTCCTTAGTACATTAGGAAACTTCTTTTGAATGCTAAGAATCCTCTCCCATTAAGGATCTAATCTGGTTGAATTTACCTTACACAAAAAGAAGAATAATTGTTGACTTTTAATCCTTGTTATATTAGAAAATCTTGCATAAACAAGGTTGTCATAGGGTCGAACACATCGGGCCCATGTTGCACATGGATCGGGCCCTTCTTGCACTTGGATTAGATGAATCAAATGTTGCTCTTTAAGCTCCATTGGCACCACTTGATCCTCTAAGTTCATCTTGACCCAAACATGATAAACAAGCTCATTCAATGCTTCCTTAAGCTTCTTTTCCCTAACCCTTTTAATTGGCCCACTTGACACCTTTAAATGGTCAATGGTGTGTTTAGTCATGGTGTGTTTAGTCATTTTAGATCTTCATCATCCTCTATCTCTTCAAAATGATTCGATCTTGAATCATCACCTACATCAAACAAAGTAAGATTAGAAACATTAAATATAGCACTAACACCATATTCACCTAACAAATCAATTATATAAACATTGTCATTGATCCTCCCAAGGATCTAAAATGGCCTATCTCTTATTGGTTGTAACTTGGATTTCCTATAACCTAAAAACTTCTCTTTGCACATATGCACCCAAACCTAATCTCTAACTTATTTGTGCCATTTATTTGCTTTGGTTGTATGCACATGGTTTCTTTTTTCTATTTGTTGTCATGTACACTCTCATAGAGTGCTTTCACCATTCATGCTATATGATTACCATCCAAACTAACACTTTCATTAAGAGGCAAAGGAATCACAACTATGGGTACAAGGTTTATCTGATGTTCTATTCCCCTTAATGGTTGTAATCCGCTAGGAATGTCTTTAGGAAATACATCATCAAACTTCTACAATAAAAATAATATGATCAAGATCATTAGCATTAAAGTAAGCCTCCTTATACACAAGTAAAATCATCAGCTTGTTAGTATAAAATGTAGAGTTGATCTCACCCTCTCTTGCATGGAATTTTAGTTGTTTTCTTAGTTTTTCGGCACAATGATCATTATTCACACTTACTTTCTTCACTCTTAGGGTCTTACCTTCATTCTCAACTGGTTTATATTGATTTAGAATTAGTTAAATCTAATGGTTTTCTCTCACTATTATCCTCATATGAATTTTCACACTCCCTAACCTTATATTCTCTTTTCAACTTTAATTGATCATCACACACTTGTTTTGGAGATAAAGGTACAAGAATGATGGTTTTACCATCTTTTACAATAGTGTATATATATTTCTAAATTCATCATGAATAGGTTTCCTATCAAACTATCATAGACACCCTAACATAAGTGACTAGCATGTTTGGAACCACATCACACGTAACATCGTTAGAATAACTACCAATAGCGAAGGAAATCAACACTGGTTTAGTGACTTTCACCTCACCGATTCATTAAACCACTACAATCTATATGGCTCAGGATGTTATATAGTATTCAAATTCAATTTCTTAACAAGAGTAGTACTACATTGGCACAATTATCTCAATTAATTATCATATTTACATACCTCGTTTTGGATATAGCATCTAATATGAAAGATGTTCCCTTAGTTGATCTACATCATCCTCTTTGACTTTTACATTTAGAACACACATTATAACCAAGGCCTCCCTCTTAACTCGATATGAAATCTCCACATCACTACAATCCTCCAAAGGTGACATTTCATCAACATCAGATTTGTCACTTTCAGAGTCAATCTCGCCATGCTTCATGATCAATGTTCTCTTATCTAGACTTTAAGAAGCAATGTATCCACTCCCCAAACACCTGAAACATTTTATATCATGATTACACATAGTGATGCAAACCCTATGATTATATACATGGTCACATAACCCATAACAAGATTGACAATGAATGTTGGAAACCTGAAACATGTATGATAGGAGTGTGACACAGTGAAAACTTGTCTCAAGACACCAACACTGTTGGAATAAGAAACTCCACCTTACAAGTACCAATTTGCGAATGAGAAATATAAGGAAAACACCATAAAGCCAATTAATATGTGATAGGTTTATTTAGTTCGTTAGAGAACCACAAAATGCAAAAATCTCTCTCACATAAGTTGAATACATTCAACAGCAATAGTATTATGATGTCTTCATATTTTGTCCCTACAAAGAATATTTATACTTTTAAAAATAAAAACACTAATATATCTACCCTTATAAGCTAAATTGACTCATTTATCAAAACTAACTAAAAACCTATATTAATAAACCCAAATGTATGGACCCAAACAATCCTTGGGTTATGGTTGAGAACTAATTATTAAAGCCCAAACAAGCCTTGGGTCTTAGCTAAGTAATCAAACCCAATATGAATGAACTAAGCTAACCGTTAAAAATAATGGCAAGGATGTTGACCCCATTATATAGCCCAAATAAAAGTTATAAAAAAACCTATGAAAATAAATTATCTTTGCTGCCATGAGAGAAGAAGAAGAAAATAAAACAAAATAAATCTGAAACAAGGCTTTATATAGAGTCGTGTTGCCGCTACTGCTATCCTTGAAAACAAGGAAAACTTTCCACCTCTTACTTTCTTATTGTTGGAAGAGAAGTTGGTGCCACTTTGTTTTCTCTTTCAAGCATGGATTCCTTTAAATAGCCTCTCATGATCTTCTTTTTTTAATTAAAAAATCCTGTAAAATAAGGAAAAAGAACAACAAAAGAATTCTAAGCCTCCTTATCAATAATGGATATGGAATCCTTATCCAAAAAAACTACTGGATATAGAATCCTTCCAAACTATGGATAGTAGTTGCTGCCATAAATGTCTCCTTATTTGACACAAAATCTTTGTAGAATAGGCAAGACAATAGCTTTCACATATGCTTCCAAGAGCATTAAAGGATCCATGTATTGATCGAAATCCATAATACACAAGGAAATAATGGTTCTCTAATTTTTGCACATTCCTGACAAATTTCAGTCCTGATTTTAAACACATTATTCTCTCTTATCTGGATGAATTAGCATACTTATAATTTATCATAGGAAAGGTATGAATGTCTACTTTTCTAACCCAATTGAAATCTTAGCCAAATTCCTTATATAGTTGTAGATGATGTGGATCAACTCTCGAACATCAACAAGGATTCATTACATGTTCCAAATGGACCAATTACAACGTCTAAAATGAAGGTATTAAAAGAAGCATTAAATGGACTAGTCTTGCAAGTTTTGGCCAAGGTAGAAATTAAAGATCCCTTGGAGCATCAAAAGGAGGCTTTAGTGCATTTAATTCATGTGTAAGAGAGGCTCAATCTAACCATATTTGAGCCATGAGTTCATCAGCAAGGCTACCAATTTTGCACTAGTTTTGGCCAACCTTATTCTTGTGTTGTTTCCATGTGCCTTTTGGATTCCAAACTAATTATGAATTTTCTATTGTGTGTGAGAACATTAATTATTTTCTTGATTGATACAGTTCAGGTTCAACTTAAGTTCCTTATGGTAAGCATTCAGTTATGTGTTTGAGATTGGTTGTTGATACGATTCAATATATGGTTCAACCTTGTGGTTTTCATGATGGGTCTTTACCTATGGATGCATTTGTTTCTTATGGATAACGGGTTCAACCCAATTCTTTTGGTGGGTAATTTGGCTAGATCAGGACAGGCTATGCATGAGATATTTTTGGCAACAAAGAAAGTTTATTTGAAGTGTATTTTGGGTTTGGTTTGGTCCCTATTGATGAATATGGGTTTGGGCCACATGGGGTTCAAAGTTGGCTTAGGTTAATTAAGATATTAGGATAAGATCAGATTTGTTTGGGATTGATTTCCTAATTCTACAAGGACTTAAATCAGCAAAATATTCTCCTAAAATTCAGGAAAATTTCGTTCATTAATTTACCTATTATCTAGGAGAATATTTATCAATAAAGGAAGAAGTTTTGTAGTCAACAAAGAATGCTAGAGGGCTGCCAGATCTGATTTCCTAAACTAGAAATGATTAATTAATGACTCTCCTAGTGTAGGAAGGAAACTAAATTGGCAAGTATAAAAGAGGGAGTTTTCTTGCATTAATTGTCCATGTAAAACAAGGAAACTAAACACAATATGACAAGAAGACTTCATAATCAATTTCACATTCAAATCAGATTTCCTAGTCTATTTGAGATTTTTTATGGGTGACAAATCTGATTCTAGCATATCTAGGATATTAATTTCAGATTTTTATTATTTTTTTTCTTAGTCTTTGGTTTATTATTACTCATTTGGGTCAATTTTATAAGTGGGCTCAAATCAGCCCACATATGGGATCCATTAAGGTTAGTTGAAACATTATATAAGTTTTTTTATATGCTGAAAAGCAAGAGACGTGAATTTATGAAATAAACTTGTGTTTTGCTTGATGCAACACGTTATCTTTGATGGGACAAAGATCAAATCTGACTTATCAAGGTATAACTAATCTTGTGACGTCATTTATTTCATTTCCAATAATGTTGATGCCTTGAGACAGGTTTTCATTATGTCACACTTCTCAAATTTGATTCTCGGCTTTCTTGGCGAAGTATCATCTTCGTTAGGGGTTGTTTGACCACATGATTAAGAAGTTCACACCATTTATGTATTAGAATATCTTATTTAATTTATTTCCACATCAAGCGAGGAGAATACACAACAAAAGAAAACAAAGAATCCAAGTTTAAAAGGGAAACAAGGTGGCGACAAAGTTTCCTAGATTTGCAAAGAGAATATTTCAACAACTTTAATTATTTTTTCTAGTGATGGAGGCGGCAAAGAGAAAAAATAAAGGTAACAACTTTTCCTTTCAAAAGAAGAATAGATACAAGGCTAAAATTAATATCATTTTCTATTTTGGAAGCTATAGGGGCAACAACTTCTCCCTTGGTTTCTAGAATTATTGGGCGACATTGTAATCTTTGGGTGACATTGTAATCTATAAATAAGCCTTATATTAGACTTTTATTGATTTCTTTTCTTCTTTTCTTCTCATGTCAACATAGAGAATTAACTTATGGGTTTTATTTTTATTATTTCAGCTAAGCCCAAAGCTGCTTTGGGCTTAATTAATATTTGATTTTCAGCTAAGATCCAATACTTGTTTAGATAAGTGTTTTGGGCTTATTAGTACATGTTTTGGGTTAGTTTTGTAAGTGAGTCAGTTTATTCCATAAAGGTAGATCCATTAGGGTTATTTTCTCACATTATTTAAGCTATTTGCAAGCCTAAATTTGACAGTCATTAAATAATTTCATTCTGAATTTTCAGCTTGTATATGAGAGTGTTTCTTGCATTTTTTAGTTTTTGAAAGAGCTAAATCGACTTATCAAATATTAACTAGTTTCATGGTATCATTCGATGTAATTCCAATAGTAATGGTGCCTTGAAACATGTTTCTATTATTATATCAGACTCCTATCACACTCCTATCAGATCTCTTTCAGATTTCAATTTTGATTATGTCGCATGACCACGAGGATCGCATCACTAGATATAGTCCAAATAGTAGATGAAGGTCCAAACAGACAAATTTAACAAGATTCATCCAGTAACTTTGGCCCTCTAAAATAATCCCTTACCAAACTCCAATTGATATAAAATCTTAACACAAAATGGAATAACATGTTTATAAACTCCTGTAAAAATATCAGCTCAATCAAATTATCGAGTTGAAAGTTATGCTTGATAGCATAAAACTAGATTATAGAAAATGTCATGCCAAAAATTGAATCTGACTTTTCTTATATCGTATCACATAGGTTGTGAATTGGTTTTACCTTTCCCATCAGTAGGCGTCTCCTTCTTGGCCTTAGGTGGTTCAGCATTAGCATGCACAAAGGATATTGGTTGGGTAGCCCCCTCTCTATTCAGATTCAGCCTCCAAGCTAATGAAGAAGATGTCAAACTAATATGTGATCTTACACTAACTCTTATCTTCATATCTCTCCACCTTTGTTGCTATATATATCATGTCCTCCAACTCCATATAATGTTGTAACTCCACAACATTAGCAATGTCCCTATTCATCACATTAAGAAATCTATCCATGGTGGCTTCTTTATTCTCAACAACTTTACCATGAATCATTGCTATCTCCATCTCCTTATGATATTCATCTACTGTCTTTACAAGTCGTTTTTTATTCCTCCTCCTCCTGATCACAATCTGATCCTACCAAATCAATGTTTAATCTGTAAATTCAATGACCACCAACTTTACCTCTTTCTATTTAGAATAGTTATGTCAATAAAAAAAATTCAATCAACCTTTGATGCAAACCTCATGATCATGTCATGCAACCCACACACAAAGACATCAATTCCCGAAATGCCAAGTAAATCAGGTTTGATAGGAGTGTGACACAAAGATAACTTGTGCCTAGGCACCAGCACTATTGGAAACGGAGACCCCTACCCAATGAATATTAATTCGCGAACGAGAAGTATAAGGATAACGCCAAGAAGACAATTGTTATTCGATAAGTCATTTTCAGTCATTTAGAGAACCAAGGAAGATTATCCCACCAACACATAATAAGTGTAGCAAAGAAGTGTATTGATATGAAAATTGTGTAACCTTACATGTTTGGTTATCCCTTTATTTATAGTGACTCTAGACTTAAAGAAACCCTAATGGACCCCCTTAGGTGGACTTATATGAAGCTCACTTACAATTGATCCAAATAAGTAATAATAACCCTAAAAACTAAGAAGAAAATAATAAAAATCTGAAAATTATCATTCTAAATATGCTAGAATCAGATTTGTCACCTTTAAGAAGCCCTAAATAAACTAGGAAAAATCTGATTTGAAAAATTTGTGTTCTGCCCACCTTTGATGTCCTTGATTAGCTTGGAGTTCCATTTTTAACTTGGACAAATAAAAAAACAAATTTCCTCCTTTGTTGCTGATTGAATTACTTTCCTTTCTAAGTTAGGAAAAGCATTAAATAGTCCTCCCCTCTTTAGAAATAAGATATGGCCAACTTCCTTACTTAATTAGAAGAGTAAATTGCTGACTTTTTATCATTGTAGCATTAGGAAAAATAACAAGCCTAACAAGGTTGGTATTAGACCGGACACATCAACCCCTTGTTCCACACGAATTGGGCTCTTCTTAGACCTGAACTAGATGAATTAAAGGTTGTCCTTCATGCTCCTTAAATGTCCCAAGCCCCTCTAGGTCCATTTTGCTCCATATGTTCTAAACAAGCCCATTCAATGCTTCTTTAAGCTTCTTTGCCCTAGCTCTTGTGATTGACCAAATTGGCACCTCCAATAGGTCGTTGACATGATTACGCTTGGTGTTGGGTTGACATGATTACGCTTGGTCGGCTTATCCGCATCAACCTTTTTCTCATACTCCAAATAAGCCTCTAGATCATTTTTACCTTGGAAATTAGGACTTTTTAGTTTAATAGAGTCCAAGTCCCCATCCACACTATTATGGTTCCCTACGTTATGAAAATACTCCCTCCGGTTGAATTGGCCTCTTTATCTAAACCCAAAATCCCTTCAGTTTCTAGGCTGTTGAAAACTTACCCTATGTCCTAAAGTCTCAGCCTCAAAACCTCCCTCCTCAAAGTCATCATTGTCTTCCCTAAAATCAACCTCCACATGCCTTTCAACTCTATTGTTATGGTTCACTCTCCTTTTTGCCCCTATTGCACATACATCATGATTATTAGAATTAGAGCCATCCCCATGTTTTTCAGCCTTCTCAAGTTTGTCACTCATGTCTCCTAACACCACATTCACTCTTTTTCTCTTGAACTATTCTAGCAAAAAACAAGGGACTCCATGTACATCATGATTATTAGAATTAGAGTCATCCCTATGTTTTTTAACCTTCTCAATTCTATCTATGTCTCCTTGCACCATTTGGACAATTGTCAGCATCTACATCACCTTTAGGAGGGATTAGTGTGTTATTCTGATTTGACATGTTTGTACCTGTAAAAATTGATTAGTGGTGATATAATATCCTTATGTCTCTTGTGTTTTGCTCAAATATCAAGCTTTATTATCACCTCTAATATGCTCACTACGCTTTTTTTCCTCTCGTCCAACCTTCTTTTAGCTCTCACGAAACTGAAATCAACAGTAAAAACAACCACTTATGATGCGAACCTCGTGATCACGTGGTCACACAACCCACACGCAAAGACACCAATTCCTGGAAAGCCAAATAAATCAGGTTTGATAGGAGTGTGACACAAAGATAACTTATACCTAGGCACCAGCACTATTGGAAACGGAGACCCCCACTCAACGGATATTGATTCGCGAAGGAGAAGTATAAGGATGACGCCACGAAGACAGTTGTTCTTCAATAAGTCATTTTCAGTTCTTTAGAGAACCAAGGAAGAGAGATTATCCCATCAACACACAATAAGTGCAGCAAAGAAGTTTATTGATTTGAAAAGTGCGTAACCTTACATGTTTGGTTATGCCGTTATTTATACTGACTCTAGACTTAAAGAAACCCTAATGGACCCCCCTTAGGTGGACTTATATGAAGCCCACTTACAATTGACCCAAATAAGTAATAATAACCCAAAAACTAAGAAGAAAATTATAAAAATAATAAAAATCCGAAAATTATCATGCTAAATATGCTAGAATCAGATTTGTCACCCTTAAGAAGTCTTAAATAAACTAGGAAAAATCTGATTTGAAAAATTTGTGTTGCTGCCCCCTTGATGTCCTTGATTAGCTTGGATTTCTTGTTTAATTTGGACAAATAAGAAATTAAATTTCCTCCTTTGTTGCTAATTTAATTACTTTCCTTCCTAAGTTAGAAAAAGCATTAAATAGTCCTCCTCTCTTTAGGAATAAGATATGGCCAACTTCCTTACTTAATTAGGAGAATAAATTGCTGATTTTTTTATCCTTGTAGCATTAGGAAAAATAACAAGGTTGGTATTGGGCCGGACACATCGACCCCTTGTTCCACACGAATTGAGCTCTTCTTGGACCTGAACTAGATGAATTAAAGACTTTCCTTCATGCTCCTTAAATGTCCCAAGCCTCTCTAGGTCCATTTTGCTCTATATGTTCTGAACAAGCCCATTCAATACTTCTTTAAGCTTCTTTGCCCTAGCTCTTGTGATTGGCCCAATTGGCACCTCCAATGGGTCGTTGGCATGATTACGCTTGGTGTTGGGCTGATCCGCATCAACTTAGCAGTGTAATTGAAATGAGTAAACATGACTTCAGAAGAAATAAATTATGAAAACAAGCAAAAACAAAACTACGATTACAGTCTTACATGTAGAAAGCGAATCTATATAAAAACTACGATGACTTGAAGACATGAAAAAAAAACATATGTAAAATATATGAAAATAATGTAAATAACACCCAAATAAGCAAAAAATGATGATAGTATACTAATAGATATGAAATCAACATAAACGAAACATGTTTTAAAAGTTGACGTAAAAGAGACCCGTTACAATAAGCTTGTACCTGAATCTGAACCCCAAAGAAAATAATGTCTAAATAATCTCAAAATTAATATATAATGTGATTAGGGCCCTATTAAGTAGAACATCAAGTTTGAGCTAATTTCGAGTAATTTTAATATATGGATGCAAAATTGACATGAAACAACCCCTTTAATACTTGAATTTGGAAGCTAAAGAAAACAATATCTAAAAGATCCCAAATTTAATATACAATGTGATTAAAACTCCAATAACCAGAATATAAAGTTTGAGATAATTTCAAGTTGATTTTATCCAATCTCTCCTTGTTTAGTGTTTTGTAGCAGAATCTGAAACTAATCTTTTGAACAACTTTTTTTCCTTACTTTTATGCTATTGATATGTTAGGATACAATAACAAATTGAAATAATACTTTTTATTTATAGTAAGAAGATTGAAACAAGTAGTTTGATGCAGAACAAGATCCAATTATACAATAACAAATGAAATTAACTGAAGGATATTAATGCGATCCAACCCACATCAAAGTATCAATTAGTAGTTCTAGTAGGCCCAATTACTAGGTTTAGGGCAAAGAAGTTCAATAAAGCCTTTAATAGGCTTTTGCAAGACATTTAGGCCAATATAGACTATAAAAGAGCAACAACCCAAGAAGAAAAGGTCTTAATAAATTTGATTTATATTCAAGATGGACTTGGGGACTATGGGTTTCGGGTAAGGGAGTAATTTCAGCATTATTGGGCTTGTTTTGTAAAATATTTTGTGTTTTCTAATCCAATAAGGAAATTATGAATTATTTGGGAAAGAAAGCCTAATCCTACTCTACCATGGACACTAAGATGGTGGCAAAGTAGGATTATTGGGACAAGAAAATTTCCTAGTCTATTTTTCAAAAAGAAGTGGCGGTATGGTGGGATTTTACATCTGAACTAATATTTCTTTTGTATGTTTTTAGCTATTAGTTGTAGCACCATATGATGAAATTTCACAATAATTATTTTATTATTTTCAGGTTATTTAGTTAGTTTTTGGGTTATTTAGGGCTTAGTTTCAAATTTGGTCATGTGAGCCCGTTAAGTTATCTTATGGTTTTATTTCCAAGAGTATATACACTCTTTTGTAAGATTTATTTTTCATATTGAGTACACATAAAGTTATGGCATATTGAAGCATAGAAAATAGGAGTTCTCTTACATGGTTCTTGATTGAACTACACTCCTCAAAGAATTGACCAATCTTTATTGTGATTTTATGCTTCTTGTGCTTGTTCTAGATGAGGACATGTAAATAATCTTGGTGCTTTGAGACAGGTCATCCATTGTGTGCTTAATTCTCAATCTCAAAGCTTGAATTAGATAGATCTTGGGTTCACAAATTCAAATAACATTTTGCTAGGGTTCGCATAGGATATAACTTGATTAATAGAACCTGGCTCTGGTACCAAATAATGTTTGCCTCATGAGCACTTGGTCATGTAACCCACACGTAAACAATACAACTCTAAAAAAGCCAAGAAATCAAATTTGGAAGTGTGACAAAGAGATTACCGTAAACCTAAGTACCAACCCTATTGGAATCTGAGACCCCCACCCGATGAACAAGAATAATAGGATGACGCCACAAAGATATTTATTCTTTGATTAGTCAATTTAGTTTGTTAAAGAACCAAAGGAGAGAAAACTCACCCTCACATACTCACAAAAAGAGATGCAGCAATCTGAATTATTATTAAGCAAAAACATGAAACTAAAACATAAGTTACAAATGTGTTTTTATATGTGTAATAACCTAAGCTAAACCCTAGAATACCGAAGATGTGGACTTGTATAAGGCCTATTTACAATCAGACCTAAACCCTTAGTTAAACAAGTCCAAATAGTGATAATCAAGCCCAAAACATGAAAACAAAAATTAAAATAAAGGTCTGAAGCATGTTTCCATGAATAACAAAGAAAATAAAATAAAAGAGTATTATTTCCTAGCCTAAATAGTCTCATTGGCAGAATAATCCTTCTTTGTAGCTTTAGAATGAGTTGACAACTTTAGGAATTCCAAATACACTAGGAGAATCAATTCTTTCTTAGAAATCTTGTTGTCACGTCTACCTTTTTCCTTGTAGAGCTTGGTTTCCTTGCTTTACTTAGATAAAAATAATGACTCTTTCCTCCTTTGTTGATGCCTTTATAAGTTTTCTTCTAAACTAGGATTATCATTAAATAATCCTTCCTAGCTTAGGAAAAAAATTTGTCATTAAGGATTTGATCTAGCTAAATTTACATTACATAAAAAGAAGAATAATTGTTGACTTTAATCCTTGTAATATTAGGAAATCTTGTCCGAACAAGGCTGCAATAGGGTCGACACATCAAGCCCATGTTGCATATGGATAGGGTCCTTTTTGCTCTTAGATTAGATTAATCAAATAAGCTTCATTGGCATCATTTGGTCCCCTAAGTCCATCTTGGCCTAAACATGTTGAACAAGCTCATTCAATACTTCCTTTAGCTTATTTGTCGTAGCCCTTGTAATTAGTTCACTTGGCACCTTTAAAGGACTAATGACATATTTAGTCATGGTGTTCGACGATTCTTATCACTTAATATTAAAAGATGAAATTATTATTCGTTTTTTATAAGGCTTTGTTAATTATCGGTGTTCGTGATGCTTTTAAAATACCATAGTGAGTTGAAAAACAGATGGATTAGAGTTGCATGTGAAATCATATGATAATGATTTTTAAGTTTGCAAAACCAATTTGTAAGTTGCACATTGTGTCCAGAAACCCCATATTCATGAAATCATCACTTTTGTTCTTTAAAATTGAAGGAACTGCCATTCTATTTCTCAGTCCCCACCACAATTAAAGATAACCATTCGCCTAAAAAAATATCGTCCAAAAATCAATTCTTCGACTTTGATCAAATCAATAACTTTATTTCCAAATAAAATTGTAATGTTAGTATAAGAACAAACAAAAATCTTCCCATCTTCCATTTACCACCAGACATTGTATTGTTATCACTAATTACAGACACGGTTCATGTTGAGCAACATGTGTTATTTTCCATAATTAATAGGAACATTTCTTGTTTTCTAACTAATTTAATCAAAATTAAGTAGCTCCCTTAGCGGATCACATCAATTTGATCAGGATCATACAAGTTTCTCTACTCGTTTTGCGTGACTATGGAAAACCAAGGCAAGTAATTGATGACTCGGTCTGTCCTTAATTTCTTATACTCCCGGTGAACTTGCTCATGCAAGTTTTACCATCATTCACAACTAAGAATATTTTATAATATCATATATATGATATGGTTCAACCATGGATTTCTCAAGAAGGGCCTTCCATTCGGCCAAGATTGTGTTTTTCCATGGAATTTATCTTGTGTTCCATTTGGACATGATGAGTTTTTGGCAAGGAATAGTTTTAGTGAGTCTTGGTTTGTGCATAATGATGGGTTCGGTTTAATCTCTTTGATGGTTTATTTGGCAAAATCAAGTCAGCTCATGTATGTGGTGCGAACCTCGTGCTCACGTATGTGGTGCGAACCTCGTGCTCACGTATGTGATGCGAACCTCATGATCACGTGGTCACCCAACCCACAATCAAGATTGAGATCTGATCCCGGAAAGCCAAAATAGGTCTGATAGGAGAGTGACACAATAAAAACCTGCCCCAAGGCACTAACACTATTGGATTAAGTAGAATGATGCCACGAAGCCAGTTAATCTTGGATAAGTGAGATTCAGTTCGTTCAAGAACTGAAGAATCACTCTCACATGTTAAAAACTTAAAAATTTAGAAGTAATTATCATCAAAGCTGTCAAAATTTTGGCTTACATGAGTTTAAATAGTTCTTGAAAATTAACCCTAATGGACCCCTTATGTGGACTTATATGAGATCCACTCAAAACTGACCCAAAACCCTCAACTGAAAAGCCCATAACTTAATCCAAACAAGCCTTGGATCCTAACTGAAAATAAAGTATTAAGTAAGCCCAAACAAGTCTTGGGTTGTAGCTAACAAAATAAAATAATAAAAATAACTAATTTGTCATTAAATACCACCAGCCCTTCTTTCCTTTTGTAGCTAGGATGAATAAGGAATCCTTATAAGAAAAGGATTCTGAAACATGAATGAATCCTTGCCACATTTGGAGATTATATTGCAGCTCATTAAAGATCTTTGTGGAACTAGGAAATTCCCATAACCAGCTGTCACATCCTTGTAGGAAAAGAAACCTAACCAAATAGGAAGTCCACAAGTCAAATGAACGTAAATAACAAAATTCATACAGCCCCTTTTGACCTATATTGTGGTGCCTTACCAAACTTTGATTGACCTGAAATCTTAACCCATAGTGGGACAACATGTCTGGAGAGTCCACATAAAATTTAACTCGATCCAACGATCGGATTAAGAATTATAACTGTTGCCGTAAACCTAGATTGTTACGCTTTTTACGCCAAAATTCAAATCTGACCTTACTTGGGTCGTATCACAAGGCTGAACCGTATCAATAGGGGTCTGATTTGAGTAGCAAAATAGGCTTATTAGGAGCTTGTATCAAGTCTAATTTGAGCTATATTAATGAGTATGAGTTTAGGCCACAATGGGTCCAAACTTGGCTTGGGCTAATCAAAATGTTGGGATCCTTTTCTTACAAGAATGAGAAAAATATTCTCTTAAAGTTGAAAGAGAAATTCATTCATTAGTGTCCCTATTTTTTAGGAGAATATTTAGCAACAAAGGAGCAAGTTTCCTAGTCATGCAAGGAAACCGAAGGGAGCTGTCAAATTTGAATCCTGAACTTGGAATGATTAATAATGAAAATTTGATTCTCAAAGTAAAGGAAGGAAAGTGATGGGTGGCTACAATAAGAATTAATTTCTAAGATTCTTTTCCATGTTCTAAAGGGAAATCCTAGTCCCACAAGAAAAAAACTTCAATAATTAAATTCCTATTTAGATTAGATTTTCGAGCATCTAAAGGAGTTTTAAAGTTGGTTAAACAATCCTAGAGTATCTAGGAAGGTGGATCTTGGCCAAGTGTTATTTAAGCTAGGGAATTAAAATATTTTATCTTGTTTTTATTTCTATTATATGCGGCATCAACAAGCTACTGTCCAGACTTGTTGTTTTCATTATTATTTTTATGTTTGAGCTCAATTAATACTTTGGTTTTCAGTTAAGATCTAAGGCTTGTTTGGATTAGGGTTTAGGCTTTCTAGTAAAGGTTTTGGGTCAGTTTTTGTAAGTGGATCAATTCAATGCATAATGGTAGATCCATTAGGGTTAATTTCTCGGAACTATTTAAACATATGTAAAGCCTAAATTTCAAAACTTTGATAAATAATACTTCTGAACTTTTGAGTTTAACATGTGTGAGAGATTCTTGCACTCTTTGGCTCTTGAACAAACTAAATCTGACCTATCAAAGATTTAGTGGCTTTGAGGTGTTACTCGACTTTATTTCAATAGTGTTAGTGCTTTGGGACAAGTTTTCATCGTGTCATATGTTAGTTTAATATGTCCTATAACCAATCGGTTGGTTACACATGACATTATTATATTCATGTAAATACATATTTATTATTCATATAATATTAGATTAATGAATCTAAAGTAAAGATAAAGTCCATGGGACAAAAATGTTTTGCAAAGAAAATTATAAAGTTGTTATAAGTATGAGATTCCTATTGCATAAAAGCATTGTTCCTAAAAAGTTTTTGGTTGATGCTCTCTTAAATACAAGACATATTATGTTCTTTCCATTATGAAAGGAAGTAATCGTTCTCATAAGCTGAGCTTTAAGGGATACCTAGAACTAATATGTAGATGCTTGTCAAAAGACATGCACACTGAACTGACCTACATGAGAATTTCATATGGAGAGATCACTTATGTCTATGGAAAGGCTCACATGATAGTTTTATAAGTGATCCTTAAACGTGAAATCATTAAGTCATCTTATATAGAGAGTATTATGTTTTGATTCTATTATATATTATCTTAATTGAGGTAATAAAAGGGCAGACATTAGGTGTAGCATGAACTATATGAAGGCACTTGAGTTAACAATAGAGGATTTATCATGCTAGGTGAATTAAAAAAATGTTTCATCTATTATAAAATAGTATTGACTGAAAAATTCTTGTCCAATGAGAAATGAGATTTCAAAACGGTTTCAAATCTCATTCAAATGATCAATGACTATTATAAAGAGAGCAAACATGATTTAACATGGTAGACATACTGATATTATTTAGGTTCAGCCATGGGTTTCTTATAGTAAGCATTTAGTTATGTGTTTGAGATTGGTTGTTGATATAATTCAATATATGGTTTAGCCTTGGGTTTTTCATGATGGGTGTTTGCCTAGAAATGCATTCGGTCAGATTGAAATTCTTATGGATGATGGGTTTGACCTAATGTTTTTTTGTGGGTAATCTGGTCAGTGATGCGAACCTCGTGATCACGTGGTCATGCAACCCACAATCAAGATTGAGATCTAATCCCGGAAAGCTGAAATAGGTCTGATAAAAGTGTGACACAATGGAAACCTACCCCAAGACACCAATACTATTGGAATGAGTAGAATGACGCCATGAAGCCAATTAATCTTTGATAAGTCAGATTCAGTTCGTTCAAGAATTAAAGAATGCAAGAATCACTCTCACACGTTAAAACTGAAAAATTCATAAGTAATATTCATTCAAGCTGCCTAAATTTAAGTTACATGAGCTTAAATAGTTCTTGAAAGATTAACCCTAATGGACCCCTTATGTGGACTTATATGAGATCCACTCAAAAACTTACCCAAAACCCTAAACTGAAAAAGCTCATAACATAATTCAAACAAGCCTTGGATCCTAGCTCAAAACAAATTTTTGATTAAGCTCAAACATGAAAGAAAATAATGATAATAACTAATTTGTCATTAAATACCACTAGCCCTTCTTTCCTTATGTAGTTAGGATGAATAAGGAATCTTTATATGAAAAGGATTTTGAAACATTAATGAATCATTGCCACACTTGGAGATTATATTACAGCTCATTAAAGATCCTTGTGCAACTAGAAAATTCTCAAAACCAGCTGCCACATCCTTGTAGGAAAAGAATCCTAACCACAAATAGAAAGTCCACAAGTTAAAAGGAAGTAAATAACAAAATTCATATAGCCTCTATTGACCTGTATTTCCATGCTTTCCTAAACTCCGATTGACTTGAAATATTAACCCAAGGTAGGAAGACATGTTTGGAGAGTTCATGTAAAATTGTAGCCAGATCCAACAATTGAATTAAGAATTATGACTGTTGTCGTAAACCTGGATTGTTGCGTATTTTACACTAAAATCCAAATCTGACCTTGCTTGGGTCATATCACAAGGCTGAACCGTATCCATATGAGGGAGTCTTTTAACAAGGGTTAGTTTAATATGTCTAATAGCCAACTTGTTGGATACATGTGAGATTATTATATTCATGTAAATACATATTTATTATTAATAAAGGCTTAATTTATCTTTATTATTCATATAATATTAGATTAATGAATCTAATATTTGATTTATGAATATAGAGTAGAGATAAAATTCATGAGATAAAAATATTTTGGAAAAAAAAATTATAAAATTGCTACAATTATGGGATTCCTATTGAATCAAAGCATTGTTCCTAAAATGTTCCTAGTCGATGCTTTTTTAAATACTGGATATTTATTAGATTCATAGAGATTAATACATATTATGTTCTTTCTTTTATAAAAAAAAAGTAGTTATTCTCATAAGTTGAGGTATAAGGGATACTTAGAACTAATATGTTGGTGCTTATCATAAGACATGTACATTGAACTGACCCGCATGAGAATTTCATATGGAGAGATTAATTATATCTATGGAAAGGCTCACATGATGATTATGTAAGTGTTCCTTTGACTTGAGATCATTAAGTTATCTTATATAGAGAGTGTTATGCTTTGATTTTGTTACATGTTATCTTAATCGCAGTGTCGAAAGGGAAGTCATTAGGTTTAACATGAATTACATGAAGGTGCTTAAATGATAAAAATATGATTCATCACCCTAGGTAAATTCGAAAAAATGTTTCATCTGTTTTTAAAATTTTGAAAGCTTGACTTGGCCCAAAAATCTTGAATAAACCCATTGCATATCTTTTTAATCTTCTTGGCTTTTAACCTCGTAATTAACTCAATCAACACCTCTAATGGATCCTTAAGTGATGCTTGTTGATTCTTAACATATCCTGATACGATTCAGCCTTGTGATACGACCCAAGTAAGGTCAGATTCGGATTTTGGCGTAAAATTTTCTACCGTTCAATTTTATACTATTGAGCAAAACTTTACCAGAAGATTCTAGAGGTATTTGTCTATGTTGGGGTAAATTTTTTAGATGAATCAATGTTCAGAAATAACTTGTGATATAGGTCAAAACAAGCTGTACAAAATTTTGTTATTTATTTCCTTTTGACCTATGGACTTTTTATTTGACAAGGATCTTTTTTCTAAAAGGATGTGGCAGCTTATTTTGAAAATTTTCTAGTTCCATAAGAATCTTTAATGAGCTAAAACATAATTTTCAAAAGTGACTACGATTCATTAATGTTCTAAAATCCTTTTCTTATTAGGATTCCTTATTCATCCTAGCTACACAAGGAAAGAAGGGTTTATGCTATTTAATGACATATTAGTTATTTTTATTATTTTCTTTCATGTTTGGGCTTAATTAAAACTTTATTTTGAGCTAGGATCCAAGGCTTGTTTGGATCATGTTATGAGCTTTTTAGTTTAGGGTTTTTGGTCAATTTTAAGTGGACCTCATATAAGTCCACATAAGGGGTCCATTAGGGTTTATTTTTCAAGAACTATTTAAACTCATGTAACCAAAATTTCAGGAGCCATTGATGAATATTACTTATGAATTTTTCTGTTTTAACGTGTAAGAATGATTCTTACATTTTTTTGTTCTTGAACGAACTAAATTTGAATTATCAAAGATTAATTGGCTTTGTGGCATCATTCTACTTCATTCCAATAGTGTTAGTGCCTTGGGACAAGTCTCCATTGTGTCACACTCCTATTAGACATATTTCAGCTTTACGGGATTAGATCTCAATCTTCTGGTAAAGTTTCAGCTTGATCCAATGGTTGGATTTGGAGTTATGCTCAATAGCGTAAAACTGGATTATAGAAATTTTTTCTCCAAAATCTAAATCTGACCTTACTTGGATCATATCACAAGACTGAACAGTATCATGTCCCCTTTCTTTTCTCTCATCTCACTACTACTACTTTTTTTCCCCACTCCTCTCAGTCACTTATTCTTTTCCTATCCTCTCACTATTCTTAACCAAGTGTTGTTTTTCAATCCATTCAGCCAAATCTCTATTTTCACTCCTTTTGACCTTACTAATTTTTTTTAATTTCAATTGTTCTATATACGTTTATCTTAGGTTTAACGATACAAGGATGATTGACATTCCATCTTTTACAAATGAATATCTATTCTTAAACTTATTGTGAATAATCTTCCTATCAAAGTGCTAGGATCTATCAAATAGTAAATGTTCAGCATGCATAGAAACGATATCACACAAAACCTCATCAATATACCTCCCAACAAAAAAAATAAGACCAAAACTTATTTATTCACCTTCACTTCCTTACACTTATTCAACCACTACAACTTATATGACTTATGATGTTTTATAGTACGAAAAGAGCTACATTAGCATAACTTCATTTATAATCGTACTACATACCTTATTGTTGATGTGACATCTTGTATGGAAAATATTCTCTCTTTGCTACATTAGGACCCTAGTAATCAGAGTATCAAATTTGAGCTAATTCCGAGTTGATTTGATCTAATTTTCCTTTGTTTAGTTTTTTGCGGCAGAAGCAAATAACTATTTTTTGAACGATATTTTTTCTTTTTCTTTTTACAATATGCTGCAAATTCAGGAGAAGAAGAAATTGGACACTAAGGAAATGTTTTTTTTTTGGCGGAATTAACAAGAAATGAAAATTTCAGAAGGATATAACCTGATTAATGAAACCAAGCTTAGATACCAAATGATTTGAACCTCATGACCATGTGGTCGCGCAAAGACATCAAATTCTTGAAAAGCCAAGTAAATCAAGTTTGATCAGAGTGTGACACAAAGATAACTTGTACATAGGTACCATCACTATTAGTAACGGAAACCCCCACCCAATGAATATTAATTCACGAATAAGAAGTATAAGGATAACACCACGAAATCTGTTGTCTTTGATAAGTTGTTTCAGTTCTTTAGACACACAAAGTTGTGGCAAGAGATGTTTATTAATTTGAGAAATTCATAGCCCCTACATGTTTGGTTATAACTTTATTTATACTGACTCTAGACTAAAATAAATCCTAATGGATCCCTTTATGTGGACTTATATGAGGTCCGCTTACAATTGACTCAAATAAGTAATAATAAACCAAAGACTAAGAAGAAAATAATAAAAATCCGATATTAATATCCTAGATATGCTAGAATCAGATTTGTCACCCCTAAGAAGTTCTAAATAGACTAGGAAATCTAATATAAATTAATTGCAAAGTCTTCTTGCCTTGTGCTTGGTTTCCTTATTTTGCATGGACAATTAATGAAGAAAATCTCCCTCTTTTATACTTGTCAATTTAGTTTCCTTCCTAGACTAGGAGAATTATTAATTAAAACACAAACTACCTTATATTTGGTTGGACTCAGCCCAGCCACGTGGACTGGGCTGATGATCCAACCCGAACTGGTTACTGTGCCATGCACAATAACCATGATTCAACCCGGGCTGGTTACTATGCATGGCACAGTAACTAGCCAAATGTAATTATCCAATTACTGTGCTCATGCACAGTAATCAGGTAATTATTTTGCCTTGCATTGCAGAAACGTGCACAGTGCTCGTTCTGTATGCAAGGGAATGAAACGGGACAACAAAGATGAAAGGACGAGAATTACCTAGAATGAAAGCGCTCTGGTAGCTGAGCTGACAGTGGTTGGTGGTGACGGTGGTTGTTGCAAGAAGAGGAAGAAAAGAGAAGAAATCTGCAAAGGCTGACGATGGTGACAGTCGTGGTGGCTGATCCGCCTCCTATGAAGATCTGGGCTAGTGGATATGGAGGTGGACAGACCAGTGGTGGTAGTGGTTGTGGCAGGAGGCCGTGGTGGAGAGAGAAATAGAGAGGTTCTACTTGCAGTAGAAATCGGGTTAGGGAGGTTGTTTTTTTGCTGTCTTTGGATCGAAATTTCTCCACCTCCTGAGCATGAAGATAAAATCTATTTATAGGTGGTGGAAGAGGAACACTTTGTCTCTTCTAGTGCAAAATCACAGCCCTTGGTTCGACCCGAAAGTCTGCGATTTGACTTTCAAGTTGGAATGGCCAAAGGTCAACACTGGCAGATTGCGAGATTTGACTTTGAAGGCTGCGATTTCCATGCTCTTCCTTATTTTATTTTCTTGCCTTAGATGTCCAGAAAGTTATGGATGTTAGCTTTTTAATGCCACTGGAATCTTGCCTTAGAGCTCACGCTCTGCACAAAACATTGACTGAAGGTCAAATCTGTCAATTATCTCCAAACTCCTTTTTGCATCTTTCATCCAAAAGTGCCTTCAAAACATAAAATAAAAAATATCAAGGCATTTTATATAAAACATAAGCAAAACACTAGTTAAATATGGGTGAAACTATTGAATAATATGGTTGCATCAAATACCTCCACACTTAGCTTTTGCTCGTCCTCGAGAAAGGATAGATAAAATCAAATTGAAGTTAAATTAAATGAAATCACTATGACTAATCTTCTAATCTCCCATCAATATCCAAGAATATATGCATTATAAACAAGAACACAATTAAGAATGATAAAGAGTATAAATTTTCATGAATTTATTTACATGCAAACTTCAAAATTCAATTAATCATCGAGATTTAAATGAAATCTATGCCATAGCAAAGTGATAGGTCCTCTCATTGATATACACTTCAACACTCACGTGTTTAGGGCTTATGTGTTTAAATCTCTCAAATTCAATCAATGAATATGTTCTACCATAAGCTTACTTTTCAATCTCATCTCCATTAATAACATATTACAAACAATGCATGAATCAAAAGGTCTTATTTTCTGGTTGTAATGGGGCTAAGGTAAAGGTGAGGTAAAAGAGAGTAAAAGAAAAGGTTCAAACCAAAGAAAGTAGAGCATTCTAAAAAAGATATTTCAAACAAGATATTCCATCAAAGCACATAAATTTTCCATCTTTAATCACCAATGCTTAACTTCTTTTGATTTCAAGCTTTTTCAATATAAAATCTTAAGAACATAAAGGAACACTTTTTTCTTTTTCTTTTCCTTTTTTTTTACCTTTGACAACTTTGCCTATCTTTTCATCAAACATCACTTTTCTTTCTTTTCACATAATTTCCAACCATAATTCCATGAGATATCATAAGTATATGCTCTACTAATCCTTGGCCAGGGGAAAAGGAAAACATATAAAAAGTTAAGGCTTATACATGGATAAAGCAAAGAAAAGATAAACAAGCTAAAAAGGGGTTCACTAAGGATAATATGCTTTAGGTTGGCTTTTTTTGGCTCAAGTGGTTAAAATTCCTAATGCCTTTATCATCTTCATGTATATATGTAATATGAATTTAATCTCAACAAGATAGAAGCAAGTTCTAAAGATACATATAATGAAAGAAGGCACAATAAAAGAATATAATGTTGAAGGCTCAAAAGCTTGCATTGGTATAACACTATAAAGTCAACATGGCATATTCTCAAAGTCAATCCCTAAACCAATTAAACCTTAAAACTTGCATGCACACTCCTTCATTTGATTTATATCTTCATCTATCTCAACTAATTTTCATACATAATACTCATATTCTCAAAAACCAATGGAAGTTCAAAAGATCAAACATAATTTTTTTTTTAAATTAACAAAGAAAACCAAAATTAGAAAACCAACATTCTCCCAATACCCCCACACTTAAAACACGACATTGTCCTCAATGTTGAAATAAAAGAAAAGGAATATAGGAGAATGACAAAAATAAAGTAAAATGCGAAAAATAAAAGATAAGGGAAATGAAAGCAAATCTGTTTTTTTTCTTTTTGTGCTGAGTTGCCTCCCAGTAAGCGCTTTTATTTTATGTCATTGGCTCAACATGTTGCATACCCATTCTTCATAGATTAGTTCAGCTAACTCCACAGAAGCGGTGAGTTCTGTCGTCCAACCTTCATAGAAAGGTTTCAAGCGATGTCCATTGACCTTGAGTACTTTGTTGGTTTCTGAACTTGTAATTTCAACTGCACCATAAGAGAAAACATTAGAAACAACAAATGGTCCAATCCAACGAAAGCCTCTTAGTCTTTTCTTTATAAATCCTCGCATTCTCGTAAGCATCATTTCGAATCTCTTCCAACTCATGCAATGGCCCAAAAAGCTTTGTGTTTAAGCTCCACCGGTAGATGACATGCTTTTCCATAAATCATCCTATAAGGTGACATTCCTATAGGTGATTTGTAAGCAGTTCGATAAGCCCAAAGTGCATCACCAAGTCGTAAACTCCAATCTCGCCGGTTAGGTTGCACTGTCTTCTTCAAAATAGACTTGATTTCTCGATTTGAAATTTTAGCTTGGCCATTCGTTTGAGGATGGTATGCTGTGGAAGTCCGATGAGTCATATGATATTTGCGTAACAATGCTTCCATTGAACAATTGCAAAAATGAGTGCTACGATCACTAATGATAGCTTTAGGGATTCCAAACCTGTCAAATATATGAGTCCTGACAAAATCTAAAACAACCTTAGCATCGTTAGTTCGTGTGATTTCGCCTCAATCCATTTGGACATATAATCAACAGCAAGAAGGATATAAAGATTGCCAAAAGAAGAAGGAAATGGACCCATAAAATCAATACCCCAAACATCAAAAATTTCACTTACAAGAATATTCGTTAAAGGCATTTGATTCTTATGAGTGATATTACTTGTTTTTTGGCATTTTTCACATGATATGCATCCTTAAAAATAGAAAGCCAATAAAAACCACTTTCAAGTACCTTGTGGGCAGTTCTTTTTGCTCTAAAATGTCCACCACAAGAATGAGAATGACAAAAGGTAAGAATGGAATGAAATTCATCTTGTGGTACACATCTCCTAACTACTTGATCCACATAAAATTTTCACAGATAAGGAGTATCCCAAAAATAATATTTAGCATCAGCTCGTAACTTGTCTTTTTGGGATGTAGACAAACCTGGAGGGAATTCTTTGGTGACTAAATAGTTCACAAAATCAACATACCATGGTCTTGTAGAGGAATGTAACACATACAACTGCTCATCGGGGAATGTCTCTCGTATTGTTTCGGTTTGTATATCTAATCCTCAATCGGCTTAAGTGATCAGCCACATGATTTTCGGCACCTTTTTTATCTTTGATCTCAAGATCAAATTCTTGTAAAAGCAAGATCCACCTAATCAATCTTGGTTTGGACTTCTTTTTCTTCAAAAGATACCTTAATACTGCATAATCAGTAAAAACAATGACTTTTGTACCAAGTAAATAGACCTAAATTTTTCAAGAGCAAACACCACTACAAAAGTTCATTTTCAGTTGTATGGTAATTGCATTGTGCTCCGTGCAACATACAAGAAACATAGGCGATAACATGCAAATTCTGCCCTATTCTTTGCCCAAGGACAGCCCCTACCGCATAGTCACTTGCATCACACATTATCTCAAAAGGCTCATCCCAATTTGGTGGTTGGATGATAGGGGCAGATGTGACATGCCTCTTAAAATCATCATGAGCATCTTTACATGCTTGATCAAACACAAAATCCACTTCTTTGGCTAATAGCTTGCACAAGGGTGCTGTAATCTTCGAGAAATCTTTAATAAAGTGTCGATAGAAACCTGCGTGGCCAAGAAAAGAACAAATTTCCCTCACGCAGGAAGGGTAAGGCAATGATGAAATAACGTATATTTTAGCTTTATCAACCTCTAATCCACGTGAAGACACAGCATGCCCAAGAACTATTCCTTGTTCTACTATAAAATAACACTTTTCATAGTTTAAGACAAGGTTAGTTTCAATGCACCTTTTCAAGATCAAAGATAAATTTTCTAGACATTTATCAAAAGAATCACCATACACCGTAAAATCATCCATGAAAACCTCAATTATTCTTTCAACATAGTCAGAAAAAATACTCATCATGCATCTTTGAAAAGTTACAGGTACATTACAGAGACCAAAGGGCATTCTCCTATATGCATATGTACCAAATGGATATGTAAATGTAGTCTTTTCTTGATCCTCAGGATTAATAGCAATCTGATTGTATCCACTATATCCATCAAGAAAGCAGTAAAAAGACTTACTTGCTAGGCGTTCAAGCATTTGATCCATGAATGGTAATGGAAAATGATCTTTGCGTGTAGCAAGATTTAGCTTTCAATCAACACACATTCTCCATCCACTCGAGATGCGAGTAGGAATGAGCTCATCATTTTTGTTTTTCACCAACGTGATTCCGGTCTTTTTAGGCACCATATGGATTGGCGCCACCCATTTACTGTCCGTGATAGGATAAATGACTCCTGCATCTAACAGTTTCAAAATTTCAACTTTCACTACCTCCATCATAGGCGGGTTCAATCTCCTTTGCATTTCCCTTATTGGTTTTGCATTGTCCTCCAATAGTATGTGATGCATGCACATTGAGGGACTATTGCCCTTGATGTCAGCTAAAGTCCATTCAATGGCCGTCTTGTGATCACACAACAATTTCACAAGTTTTTCCTCTTGCGTATTTGTCAAACCTGTTGCTATAATAACGGGAAGTGTATTGTTGTCGCCAATGAATACATACTTCAAATTATCGAGCAAAGGTTTCAATTCTAACTCGGGTGCCTGTAAAATAGATGGCAAAAGCTTTTTATGTGAAAGTACTAAATCAACAAAGACATTACCATGGGGAATAGTTTGCAATGATTGCAAAGCCAATGCTGATTCGTGCATGTTTTGGGGAACACATATGTGCCTCTCCATCTCTTCTATCTCGGTAAAATCATAGTCATAGCTCAAAGCTAGGCTTAATCCATCCTTACAATCAAAATCAAAAACTTGCTACACACACTTATCAACTTGGTCATAACATGTGATAGAATAAACATTGCTATAAGGATATTTCATTGCATCATGAAAATTAAACTCAATCTTTTCATCTCCTACTTTCATAGACAAAGTATCCTTACCACAATCAATTTTTGTATTGGTAGTTTTCAAGAATGGTCTCCCAAATAATATAGGAGTGCTATTTGATGAATCACAAAAATCATGTTCCATATCAAGAATATAAAAGTCGCATGGAATGACCAAACTATCAATCTTGACTAGGACATCTTCTATCACACCAAGTGGGTAAACAAAACTACGATCCGCAAGTTGTATTACAATGCTAGTTTTATTCAAAGGCTCAAAACTAAGAGAATCATAAACATGTTTGGGCATAACACTAATGGATACACCTAAATCGCACAAGGCCCTTTTAAAACTAGCATTACCAATAACACATGGGATACTAAACGCACCTGGGTCCTTTTGCTTCAAACAACAGCAGATACAATTTCACCCATACTTACCATTTCATGACCTTTTAGTTTGAAAGCTCTCTTGGTAGTACACAACTCCTTCAAGAATTTGGCATACTTAGGAATTTGCTTAATAGCATCAAGCAAAGGAATATTGAGTTCTACTTTCTTGAAAACCTCTAAAATCTCTTTTTCTTTGTCCTCTTTCTTTGACCTAGAAGAACTCACAGGAAAGGGTGGAATTATTTTAAAACTGGAAGTCATTGATTGAGGAGTTACCTTTGGAGTGTTGGTCTTTGTTTCAGTTTGTGAAGGAGGAGGATGTTCCTTCTTTGTACTCAATTCAGTTTCTATCTCTTCTTCTTCCTCCATCTCAATTTATTTCGACCTTTTGTCTTTAAGTTCTTTCCCACTTCGCAGTATGATTGCACTAACATTCTCTTTTGGATTCAATGCCTGGGAGGACAATTTTCCATTCATTTGTGCTTCCAATTTCCCCACACTTGAAGCTACTTGCCCCATTTGCTTCTCCAAGTTGTGAATACTTGACCTTGTTTCCTATTGAAAAGACATGACATTTTGTTGCTAGGTAACAATATTAGAAGCCAAAGTTTTCATCATCTCACGAAGATCATCATTGGATGACGACCCCATAACATTGGAGTTTGTGAATGGGGGGGTTGTTGATGTGGACCAGCCTAGAAACACCAGCAAGGACCCATTACATGTTCCAAATGGTCTAATGACTCGGTCCAAGACAAAGGCATTGAAAGAGGCATTGAATGCATTGTTTTTGAATGTTTCAACCAAGTCAGAATTGAAAGGTCCATTAGAGTATCAAGAGGAGACCCTAGTACATCTTATCCATGTGCAAGAGGGGTCCAACATAACCTTATTTGGGCCATGAGGTGAGGACAGCAAAGGAAACAAAAGAATCCTTCTACAACTTGGAAACAACATGGGTGGCTACCTTTTCTTTTTATTTCTAGGATTAAGGGGCTGCATGGAAGGGCTATAAATAAGCCTTGAATCAGTTCTATAATATTTTACTTCCTTCTCTTCTTCTCATGACAGAACATGGATTTAATATTATGGGCTTTGTTTTATTTTGTTAGCTACAGCCCAAGGCTTGTTTGGGCTTAATTAATACTTTGTTTTCAGTTAGGATCCAAGGCTTGTTTGGATTAAGTTATGGGTTTTTCAGTTTAGGGTTTTGGATTAGTTTTAAGTGGGCCTCATTTAAGTCCACATAAGGGGTCCATTAGGGTTAACTTTTCAAGAACTATTTAAACTCATGTAAGCCAAAATTTCAGCAGCTTGGATGATAATTACTTCTGAATTTTTCAGTTTTAACGTGTGAGAGTGATTCTTGCATTCTTTAGTTCTTGAACGAACTGAATCCGACTTATCGAAGATTAACTGGCTTCTTGGCGTCATTCTACTCAATCCAATAGTGTTGGTGCCTTGGGGCAAGTTTCCATTGTGTCACACTCCTATTAGACCTATTTCGGCTTTCCGGGAACAGATCTCAATCTTGATTGTGGGTTGCGGGACCACGTGATCACAAGGTTTGCATCAATTGGTATCAGAGCTAGGCTCCGAAACAAGGTCATATCCTTCTGTTATTTTTGTTTTTTTTTGTGTTCCTTTAAGTTTTTCAGTGTTTACGTCCATCTTCTTGTTCTTCGTGTCTACGTCATCTAAGCAAAAAAAAAAAAGTTATATTTCATCTTGTTACTGTCTTTAATCATATCAGTACATTAAAAAGAAAGAGAGATAGGGATTAGTTGAAATATTAAGGATCATTCAATTTTTGCCGCAGAAACACAACTCTTGTTGAACCATAAGAAAACCACCTCGGAATCAATTAAAACTTCATATTCAGTCTATTGGGGGTGAGATCGCATTATATGTCAAATTTGGGCTTATTCGGATATTGTTTGCTTGAGATTTTAATTCAAGGTCAATTCTGCCGCAAAAACACTACTCTTTGTGAACCATAAGCAAAACCACCTCAGAATCAATTGAAACTTCATATTCAGTCTATTGGGCGTGAGATCGCACCATATATTAAATGTGGGCTTATTTTGATATCTGATTCTGAAGGTTTTAATTAGGGGTTCAATTCTGCCGCAAACTGATCATACAAGGGGTTTGGTTACCTAGATATAAAAGAAACGACCTATGAATTGATTTTTGTTGTTTGTTTAGTATTATAATACTAAATATTGAATTTTAGGTTATTTTGAGATCGTCTGGTCTGGGTTTCAATTCTGTTACGTAAAAATTGTGTAACAGGTTAGATTTGCGTCAAGTTTCAAAACGTGATCCTTACTGTTTAGTTTTGTTCAAATTTTTTTGTTTCTATTATATTTGGGTTATCTAGGAGTCAAGTAACTTTTTTTTGCTAATATTCGCTTCTGTTTTATTTCGTGTCTTCATTTCGTCCACAATTCGTACGAATTTGCATTGCTACTCACAAAATCATAATCATAGTTTTGTTTTGCTTTGTTTTCAGTATATTTATTGATTCTTGAGTCTGAAAATTATTAGAGTGCGCTGCGAAGGCTACTAACTTTGATTTGTTGATTTCAGTTCTTAAAGAACCAAAAGAAAGCAAGTTGTGAGGTAAAAGGCATTGTGAGCTTATTAGAGTGAAAAGCCTTGATTTTTTTTGTGTGATACACAAGAGGTGTGAGGATATATTTTGTGCTACTAACCAAATTTTACAGATTCAAAGAATGTCTAAAAACAACGAATCAGCTACACAAAACGCTGACGTAGCTTTCCAATTGCAACTTGAGCTATTATCTAGAACGTACAAGGATCTGAAAGATGAGGTGAATTCAATAAAGCAACAGAATAGTTGGGCTGATCGCCAAGCAAATACGGTACGTATGGCCATACGGAATGTCAGATCTGATTTCGAAGAGTTTGTTGACGAAAACGCAGATGCACGTGAAGATGACTATGATTTTGCATCTGCTAGCCAAGGAATCAGGTCTGGACCGAACAGGGCCAGGAGGAATGTGAATTTCCATGGCATAGGCACTTATGAAGATATGGATGGGGACTTGGACACCATTAAACTAAAAATTCCCAACTTTCAAGGTAAAAACAATCCCGAGGCTTATTTGGAGTGGGAGAAAAAGGTAGATTGGATTTTTGATTGCCATAGCTATTCTGAACAAAAGAAGGTGAAATTGGTGATAATTGAGTTTACAGAATATGCATTGATTTGGTGGGATCAAATTGTAATCAGTAAGAGGAGGAATGGGGAGCGACCCGTTTAGACTTGAGGGGAGATGAAAGTCTTAATGAGGAGACGATGTGTGCCAAACCACTATTATAGAGACTTATATCTGAAGCTCCAAGGTCTGAATCAAGGTTATAAGATAGTAGATGAATATCACAAAGAGATGGAGATAGCAATGATTCGGGCTAATGTTGTTGAGGGTAGAGAAGCCACCATGGCTAGGTTTCTTAATGGGTTGAATCGGGACATTGCCAATGTGGTTGAGCTACAGCACTATGTGGAGCTAGAGGACATGGTTCACATGGCTACGAAGGTGGAGAGACAACTTCGGAAGGGACATGCTCGGCCAGCGTTTAATTCAGGCTCTTCATCATCTTGAAAGCCGAATCTAAAGAGAGAGGGTACTGTCCGGCCAAGATCCTTTGTTCCTTCTAGAACTGAACTACCAAAGGCTAAA
This sequence comes from Populus deltoides, assembly GCA_015852605.2. Taxonomy (NCBI): domain Eukaryota; kingdom Viridiplantae; phylum Streptophyta; class Magnoliopsida; order Malpighiales; family Salicaceae; genus Populus; species Populus deltoides. The sequence continues at coordinate 9,051,265 of CM027576.2, read as the reverse complement.
GTTGATGTTCCTACTGATGTTAAATGTTTTAGGTGTCAAGGACATGGACATTATGCTTCAGAGTGTCCAAACAAGAGAATCATGATGATTAGAGATAATGGTGATATGGAATCTGAAAGTGACACATCTGATTGTGAAGGCATGCCACCATTGGAGAATAGTGATGGGGTTAGCATTACCGGTTGGAAAGTCCTTGGTTATAAGACGAACACTTCAGGTTCAGGTAAAGGAAGATGAAATTAATCAACAAAGGGAGAACATCTTCCATACGCGTTGTTATGTACAAAGCAAGGCGTGTGGTTTAATTATAGATAGTGGAAGTTGTGTTAATGTTTGTAGTACCACCCTTGTTAGTAAACTGAATTTGTGTACTGTTAAGCATGCTAAACCATATAGATTGTAGTGGCTGAATGATAGTGGTGAAGTGAAAGTGATTAAACAGGTAGTGGTTCCATTTTTGATTGGGAAATATGTTGATGAAGTTCTGTGCGACGTGGTACCAATGCAAGCAAGTCACATCTTGTTGGGGAGAGCATGGCAATATGATAGGAAGGCAATTCATGATGGGGTTAAAAATAGGTATACTATTGTAAAAGATGGTAAAACCATCACTCTTGTACCTCTTACACCCAAACAGGTGTATGATGATCAAATAAAGCTAAAAAGTGAGCATGAGGCGATGGGGAGAGAAAATCAAGGTGAGGAACAAGGGGAAAGAAGACCATCAGATTCGGCTAGAACTCAAACCACTACAACCCATTCGGCCACCCATCCAGACACAAACAAATATTCAGCCAACACTCCAAACAAATCAAACCATTCGATCACAACTCAAAAACACCCAAATCTGGTCGAGAGTGGAGGTAAGACAAGAGGAGTGAAGAAAGTCAGTAAGGGTGATGAGAATTGTGTGGAAAAACTAAAGAAACAACCCAATTTTTATGCTAGAGAGGGTGAGATCAGATCTGCATTTTTCACTAACAAGCCAATGATTTTACTTGTGTATAAAGAGGCTTACTTTAATACTAATGATCTTGATCATATTGTGCCTAGTGTTGCTATTGCTTTGTTGCAGGAGTTTGATGATGTGTTCCCCGACGATACTCCTAGCGGATTACAACCATTGAGGGGGATAGAGCATCAGATTGATTTCATACCCGGAGCTTCAATTCCTAACCGACCAGCCTATAGAAGCAATCCCAAGGAGACGAAGGAGCTTCAAAGGCAAGTTGATAAGCTGATGGAAAAGGGCTACATTCGTGAGAGTATGAGCCTGTGTGCTGTACCTGTGCTACTTGTGCCTAAGAAGGATGGAACATGAAGGATGTGTGTTGATTGCTGAGTGATTAGTACTTAAAAGTGCATTTTTATCAAGGTTTTATATCATCATTTTGCACTTGAAGTATTAATAACTCCTTAACTAGAGCATGTTTTATAATAGTAGATCTGATAATAAAAGATAGCTTTAATTTATGGTAAATGTTCATTTTAAATGCAAGCATATCTCACAATTCAAAGGATTGATTGATGTGATTAACTATTGAAAGTGAAAGGACAAAGAAACGGCTAAGATTAGAAAGGAGATACCGATTCAATTCAAATTGGAACACTGTTCAGTTATTGGGTCATATCTGGAGCTGTAGATCTTGGATTTCAACTTAATTTATATGGATGGAAAGCTAAGAAGTAGGCCTACAATGTTCATGAATAGTGTAAGACCCAAATCTGCCGTTTTCAAATTCAAAGTTTGGTCACAAAAGAGAAGTCAGAATCTGTCCTGTAATCCAGCCCAAAGACTGCTTAGAATTTTACCCATATATGGAGTTCTAGAAGGCCAAATGACGTGAAATTTGGTGGGTGGAAGGCAAAGACAATTTCCAACAACTTTCATGAAGACGATTGTCTCAAATTCAGATGGTAACAATGACATTTCGTCCAGACAAGAGCTTGAGGTCTATCCACCACGTCCACCAACAGCACTACTCGGTATTTTAGCCATATCTCGAGCTCTAGTGATCCAAATGCTCTGAAATTTTATGGGTGACAAGATAAGATGATTTCCAACAACTTTCATGAGGAACACTTTGCCAAATTCTGAATGGAGCAATGTCATTTCATCCAGCCAAAGTGCTTGAGTGCTGCTGTCCACCAAGTCCACTAAATCAATAGTTGGCCACTACATCAATAATCAATTACAAAATGAATAGTTCTGAATTTTAGCCTATAAAAGGAGGCATTTGCCATTCATTTAAGAAGCTTAGTTCTAAGATCAAGATCATGTTCTTGCTCTCTCTTTATTGTTGTAATACTTAAGTTTTATTTTCATTAATCTCTTGTTCATGCTTTTCATTTCCTCTACTATACTTAGTTAACTTATATCATGTTTATGTTCTTATATTGTTTATTTATGTTTTTCTTCTTCATAATGTCTAGCGAAGTTAATTATGTCAAGGTGACAAGGTTTCACTAATGGTGTTAGAATAAGTATAATATGAACTCAATATGGACTTCAATGCTTAAATCCTAAACAATTTGCTATTAACATGTCTTATCTTTTATATCTTATCAATCCTTAATACCTTGCTTGTTAAATGGTTAATCTAGATTTGTGTTGTATAACACTTGGTACATCAAATACTTGATCCTTCATAGTCTTCGGCCGGCATCGTTATTATGAGAGGAACTTGATTTGTTGTTAACATAAGTTAGCATCATGAATACCTGATAAAATTTATAAGTATGGTGTTACGTAAATAAGATGATTAATATGATTATGTTGATAATTTATAAAGAGTTTATACTTTACTTATCTCTAATACTATTAGTGAACCCTCTAACCTTGACATTTATTTTTATCATTGTTTAATCTTTACATTAATCTTCCATCTCAAAGTTCTCATTAATTTCTTCCTCTTCTTCTTTATTATTATTAGTACTACTACTACTACTACTACTAATATTGCTATTATTATTATTATTATTATTATTATTATTATTATTATTATTATTATTCGTGTTATATTTTATGTACTTTAAGTATGCTCTGTGTTTGATCAAGGATCCTGACATTGTTGGTCTTGCCTTGTTCATTCACATCAGAAATTTGTTTAGATTATATAATATATCTCTTTGATCTTTTCATAAACTCAGTATGTAGGCTGGAAACCTGTGACCCGATCTTTGAGATCATTCTCAGGTATAACAAAGCCACGTACTGAGTATTATTATTATTACTATTACTATTATTGTTGTTATTATTGTTGTTGTTGTTGTTGTTGTTGTTTTATTAATTATAATTCATACAATTAACCTCTCTGTGGTTCGACCCCGGTCTTGCCGGGTTATTTATTACTGTGACACTCCTGCACTTGGGATAAGACATCAACTCTTTGATCGTGTCACTGAGCCATCAACAACATAACGGTAAAGTATAGACACCCCATTCCTAGGCTTGATGACATGTTAGATGAGTTACATGGATCCTGTATTTTCTCTAAAATCGACTTGAAAAGTGGGTACCATCAAATTAGAATGAAAGATGGTGATGAGTGGAAAACAACATTTAAGACTAAGCATGATTTGTATGAATGGTTAGTAATGCCGTTTGGACTTACAAATGCACCTAGTACGTTTATGTGTTTAATGAATCATGTGTTGCGTACGTTTATAGGTAATTTGTGGTTGTGTATTTTGATGACATTCTGATCTATAGCAAGAACTTAACAGAGCATCTTAATCATTTGCGTAATGTACTTAGTGTGTTGCGTAGTGAGAAAATTGTGTTTCTTGGCTATATTGTAACTGCACAGGGTATCGAGAAAGTTAAGGCCATCCGGGATTGGCCTACACCCAAATCGGTAAGCGAGGTAAGGAGTTTTCATGGGTTAGCTAGTTTTTATAGGCATTTTATGAAAGATTTCAGTACAATAGCTGCACCCTTTAATGAAGTTGTTAAAAAGTCAGTTAGGTTTAAATGGGGGAGGAACAAGAATTGGCTTTTGTTCTTTTGAAAGATAAATTATGTTCTGCACCTGTTTTGGCTTTACCTGACTTTAGGAAAGGATTTGAAATAGAATGTGATGCATCTGGAATGGGAATAGGTGCTGTTTTGATGCAGGATCGGAGACCTATTGCATATTTTAGTGAGATGTTAAGTTGAGCGACCTTGAACTATCCCATTTACGACAAAGAACTCTATGCATTGGTAAGAGCACTTGAGACATGGCAACATTACTTGTGGCCAAAAGAGTTCGTAATCCATTCGGATCATAAGTCTTTGAAACATCTGAAAGGACAAGGTAAGTTGAATAGGAGGCATGCAAAATGGGTTGAATTCATTGAAACTTTTCCTTACGTAATCAAGTATTAGCAAGGCAAAGAGATCGTAGCTGATGCATTTTCGCACACGTATGTTCTTTTACACACAATGAATACTAGATTGCTAGGCTTTGAATATGTGAAGGAATTGTATGATAATGATTCTGACTTTGCTGAGATTTATAATACATGTGGACATTCGGCTTTTGGTAAGTTTTATTTGATGGATGGTTATTTGTTCAAAGAGAATAGATTGTGTGTTCCTGCTAGTTCTTTGCATGAATTGCTTGTTCGTGAAGCACATGGGGGTGGTTTAATGGATGTATTGCATGAGCATTTTTATTGGCCAAAGATGAAAAGAGATGTGCAACGAATTTGTGAACAGTGCATTGCTTGTAGAAAGGCAAAATCTAGAGTACGGTTATGGGCTATATACACCATTACCTGTGCCTATTGAACCTTAGGTAGATATCTCTATGGACTTTGTTTTAGGTTTACCTAGGTCAAAGAAAGGTAGAGACTCTATTTTTGTTGTGGTTGATAGGTTTTCTAAAATGGCGCATTTCATTGTATGTAATAAAACGGATGATGCATCTCATATTGCAGACTTGTTTTTTAGGGAGACTATATGTTTGCATGGCATTCCTAAGAGTCTAGTGTCAGATCGTGATGTTAAGTTCCTTAGCTACTTTTGGAAGACCTTATGGGGAAAGTTGGGAACTAAACTCTTATTTTCGACAACATATCATCCTCAAACAGATGGCAAACTGAGGTAGTAAATAGAACATTATCCCAACTTTTGCGTGCTATAATTCAAAAGAATTTAAAGAGTTGGGAAGAATGTTTGCCTTTTGTTGAGTTTGCTTATAATAGAACTGTGCATTCGACCACTGGTTTTTCTCCATTTGAAATTGTTTATGGTTTTAATCTACCGACTCCTATGGACTTAATTCCTTTGCTTTTTGAAGAAAAAGTAAGTTTAGATGGTGAAAAGAAGGCAAAGATGGTGAAACAACTCCATGAGGGAGTTCGACTACAAATAGAGAAAAAGAACAGACTTTACGCTTCTAAAGCAAATAAGGGACGTAAACTGGTTGTTTTCCAACCCGGTGATTGGGTTTGGGTGCACATGCGTAAGGAACGATCCTAACCAAAGGAAATCAAAATTACAGCCTCGTGGTGATGGTCCATTTCAAGTTTTAGAGAGAATCAATGACAACGCATACAAAATTGACCTTCCAGGTGAGTATGGTGTTAGTGCTACCTTTAATGTTGCTGATCTTACGTTGTTTGACACAGATTTTGATTCGAGGTCGAATCCTTTCGAGGAGAAAGGGGATGATGTGGACCAGCCTAGAAACACCAGCAAGGACCCATTACATGTTCCAAATGGTCCAATGACTCGGTCCAAGACAAAGGCATTGAAAGAGGCATTGAATGCATTGGTTTTGAATGTTTCAACCAAGTCAGAATTGACAAGTCCATTAGAGTATCAAGAGGAGACCCTAGTACATCTTATCCATGTGCAAGAGGGGTCCAACATAACCTTATTTGGGCCATGAGGTGAGGACAGCAAAGGAAACAAAAGAATCCTTCTACAACTTGGAAACAACATGGGTGGCTACCTTTTCCTTTTGTTTCTAGGATTAAGGGGCTGCATAGAAGGCTATAAAGAAGCCTTGAATTAGTTCTATAATATTTTACTTCCTTCTCTTCTTCTCATGACAAAACATGGATTTAATATTATGGGCTTTGTTTTATTTTGTTAGCTACAGCCCAAGGCTTGTTTGGGCTTAAATAATACTTTGTGATCCAAGGCTTGTTTGGATTAAGTTATGGGTTTTTCAGTTTAGGGTTTTGGGTCAGTTTTAAGTGGACCTCATTTAAGTCCACATAAGGGGTCCATTAGGGTTAACTTTTCAAGAACTATTTAAACTCATGTAAGCCAAAATTTCAGCAGCTTGGATGATAATTACTTTTGAATTTTTTAGTTTTAACGTGTGAGAGTGATTCTTGCATTCTTCAGTTCTTGAACAAACGGAATCTGACTTATCGAAGATTAACTGGCTTCGTGGCGTCATTCTACTCAATCCAATAGTGTTGGTGCCTTGGGGCAAGTTTCCATTATGTCACACTCCTATCAGACCTATTTCAGCTTTCCGGGATCAGAACTCAATCTTGATTGTGGGTTGCGTGACCACGTGATCACGAGGTTCGCATCAGTTGTCTTGCTTGATAATTTTGTTAGGGTTGAAATCCATAGGGATGGAATTGTCGGCCTTGATTGCCTTGTTGAGGCTGATTGCTATACCGTAGGTTAGGATGATCTCTCCATCTAGGATTATACGTGTGGGAAAAGGATCATACTTACGTTGAGATTGTCCATTAAATGCTCCATCAACTGCATTAGCTTGTTCAGTGTAATCTTCTTGCATTGTTGAGCACATATCTGAAGCATGTCCTTGTAAGGAGCATATGCTACACCTTTTCACCTGCTGTACATTGCCACAAGCCATAGAACGCACAAGAGAAGTAAGATCATTAACTTTATTCTCAAGATTAGAAATGCTTACCTCATTTACTCATTTGTTTGCGAAGTCTCCACGAGTGCCAAATTGTTTCGAGTTGGCTGCCATGTTTGAGATCAATTAGCGTTGCAGCCTCGGGTGTCTTATCTACCAATGCCCCTCCACTTGCAGCATCAATGATACTACGGTCAGTACGCATCAATCCTTCATAGAAATATTGAATGAGCAGTTGATCGGGTATTTGATGATGAGGGCATTGAATACACAGTTGCTTAAATCTTTCCTAATACTCGGAAAATGTCTCTCCATAAGACTGTCGAATCCCACATATTTCTTTCCTTATGTTGGCAACTCGAGATGCTGGGAAATACTTCTCAAGGAAGATCTTTCTCGTGCCATTCCATGTTCCAATTGAACCTGGAAGAATGGAGAAAAGCCATGCCTTTGCTGACCCTTTTAAAGAGAAAGGGAAAGCTTTCAACTTAACCTGTTCTTCATCAACTCCATTCGATTTCATGCCAAGGCAAACCATATGGAATTTCTTGAGATGAGTATGAGAATCTTCTTCTGCAAGACCATTGAAAGTTGGTAGCAAAGGTATAAAACCAGATTTGAGCTCAAAGTTTACATTATTGTCGATATTTATGCACAATGGCTGATTTTCCATGTTAGAAGTAGCAAGCTCCTTGAGTGTTTGTTGTCGTGCAATAGCCATGGCGTTAAGGCGAGCTTCCTTTCATAACCTACGTAAAGTTTTTTTTATTTTGAGATCCAACTGCACTTGACTTTGATTAGTAGAACAGGTTACTGGCATAAATCATCAAGAAAACTCAAAAGAAACCAACCACACAAGAGATCGAAAACATTGCAAATTGTACGAAAATCCTATGGTAGAAAACAAAAACTGCCTAAAAACCCTAGAAAACAGTCGAATTTGGCCTCACTAGGATAGGGCTAGTGGTTTTACCACTAGTCCTGTTTAGAACGTCGTTTACCTTCAGGAAATAAAAGACCGATACCTAATTCCACCAAAAAAATATGTTTTGAACAATATCGTTGCTGTAATGAACAGTACCGCAGCAAGCAAAAATTCTGTTTTTTTCAGAAAAAGAAATAACAATCACAGCAAATAAAAATAATAGCACAAGAATCAACTAAATTACTTCCCCGTCAACGGCGCCAAAATTTGTTGCGATGTCGCGGTCGCACAAATTAATTACCCTAGCTTCAAACACAACACACAAGATAGTATAGAGCAAGCAAGGGGTCGATCCCATGAGGAAGTTCAAGTCAGATTTTTATGCTAGATGATATGCAATTTGAGGGGGTTTGGACGTTATCTAGGCTAAAGCAAAAGAAAACAGAAAACTATCAAACGAAATTTAATAAAATCAGAAAATTATCAAGAGAACAAACCTTGGTCACAAGCACACATCCACCTACAAAAATCAGAACTGATCATGGAAATGAAACATCAATTTATATTCTGAATATTTATCTCTTCTTAACATTGGTTAGTTAACGGATCCGCCGTATAACTAACCGTAACCATCAAATAACCACAGTGTCCGCACTAGTAATTTAGTTTAATGGCAGCCTTAAGAACTAGATAAGTTGATTAATCAAGAAAACATAACTGTCTGCAGTCTATGTTTGAATGTTCTCTCTAAAATTAATAACGTAGATCCGCCACATTTATTAAACTCAGTTGCTTCACAAGTTCATATATCACAACTCCAGTTTTGATATCAAACTTAGAAATAAATTGTCAATAATAATAACTTAGAGTCTGCTTTAGCAATTAAAATAAACAATCATAGGAAAAATAAGCATAGGAGACACTACCAGAAATTCACTAAATAGCAATGGATTTACCGACGGAATATTTCTGTTGGTAATTTGAGGTTGAAATTATTGACGGACAATATTTCATCCGTAATTCAGTCGGTAACTACCAACAGAAAATTTCTGTCGGTAGTTACCGATTGAATTACGAACGGAAACGTTTTCGTCGTAAAAAAAAACGGGTTGCTGACGTGGAGATTTTGGCGGGTTATTTTTTCCGACGGATTCAAAAAGACAGCCCGTACAGCGATCGCCGTTTATATTGCCGACGGATTTGAAATGGCAGATCTGTGCGGTGACGTGTCGATTGTTACGTCAGAATCATCGACGGTTTCACCGATGGATATTCCGTCGGTGAAATCGTCGATAAAAGGTAATATATGTCCACCGACCCTCTCCTCCCCTATTTCTCCTTCTTCTTCCTAATCCCAACTCTCCCCATCTGCAAACAACTAGCCCCCCCTCCCCCCCAAACAAAAATCTCCCTCATATCAGCACAACAAGTTATATTTCTTGAAGTTTTGTGGTCACAGTATCCGTGTTCTGATTTACTGAAGGATTTTATCAATTTTTGTAAGTAATTCTTTCTTTATAAATTTTTACATTTAATTAAATTGTCAATTTTATCGTTTTTTTAATATATGTATTTTGTTAGTAAATGTACATGTTTTATTGTTATTTCTCAAACAAACTTGTAGTATATGAATGTATAATTCTATACCGAAGTACATGTGCTGTTTTGAAATAATTAATAGCTTACTTAATGAGTCCGTTTAAAGTTTTGTCAATGGTATTGCAGAGTGGTAATTTCTGTAAATTTATATATTTTAATTTGTATGGACGTTGATAAATGATAATGAATATTTAATATTTATGAGAAGTTGTGATTAGTTTATTGGATAATCTCGAGGTAAAGTAATATTTTTTGCAAGTTTGTTTACCTAACTTAGTTAATTAATACATTATATCATCATAATTTTATAGATGTTCGATATAAATCATGGATGATTGTTCATGGATGTATCGAGATTCACCCCAAGGATTGCGGAGGATGGATTATTGTAACGGGGTTTAGGGTTTTATTAATTTCGCAACATCTATTCCTAGAAATTTTACTGGAGGCGGGTATTAGGTGTCCATGCAGGAAGTGTCAAAATAAAAAGTATCTGCATCCAGATGTTGTAATGATGCATCTTCTACACAAAGGGTTTATGGAGAATTACCAGTGCTTGTATGCACATGGAGAAGTATGTGTTAGCGAGAGTGAGAGGAGAATGGAAGAAAAGGTGGTTGGGTCTACTTCTAGTGCTAGCAACGTGCATGAAGAGGCAAATGACAACACTAATCCTTACAGAAATATGGTTATGGATGCAATGAGAATGAATCAAGGTAATGTTAGTCAATGTCTAATCGTAGAAGAAGAACCTAATGGAGATGCAGCTAGGTTTTTTGATTTATTGAAAGATTCTGACAAACCATTATGGGATGACTGCACAAACCACGAGAAATTATCTATAGCAGCACAGGTGTTCACCATCAAGTCAGATCACGGGTTGAGTGAGGCCGGGTATGACAAGATTATTGAATGGGCAAGAAGCATTTTACCTGAAGGGAACAAGGCTGAAAGAGAACTTCTATGCTGCGAAGTCCATGATGAAACCCCTCAGTTTAGGATACCAAAAAATTGACATGTGCCCTAACTTCTGCATGTTGTACTACCTTGAAAATGCTAAGATGACCGAGTACATGACATGCGGGCATTCCCATTACAAACCTAGAACTGGTAGGGGAAAGACTCTAGTGGCATATAAAAAACTTAGATACTTCCCGATCACACCTAGACTGCAGAGGTTATTCATGTCACCAAGGACTGCTGCGCATATGACATGGCACCAAGCACACCATGCGGTTGATGGAGTGATGGTTCATCCTTCTGACGGCGAAGCGTGGAAACTCTTTAACAGTGTTCATCCTCACTTTTCAGCTGAATCAAGGAATGTGCGTCTTGGGTTGTGTACAGACAGATTCAACCCATTTGGGTCATTTGCTACTCCTTATTCTTGTTGGCCGGCATACTCACAGTTTATAACTTGCCACCGAGAATGTGTATGAGGCCGGAGTTCATGTTTTTATCTACTGTCATACCCGGTCCAAAACGCCTGGCGTGAAATATAGATGTTTGTCTTTACCGTTAATAGATGAGTTGGCACAGTTGTGGTCCTTCGGAGCTCTGACTTATGATATATCGAGGAAACAAAATTTCCTTATGAAGGTGGCTTTGATGTGGACTATCAATGATTTTCCAGCTTATAAAATGTTTTCTGGTTAGAGCACGCATAGGAAACTCGCATGTCCATACTGCATGGAAAACAACAAGGCATTCACGCTAGCAAATGGAGGTAAAGCTTCTTTTTTTGACTGTCACCGTCGCTCACAAGAACAAAAAGAATAGAAAAGATTTCTTTGTTGGCAGAGTTGAAAAAGATGTTGCATCCCCGCGTCTTTCTGGTGAAGAATTGCATGAGGTTGTCCCAAAGTATGGTGACATTGTGTTTGGCCTTCAATCAGGTAAGCAAAAGTTTCCTGGTTTTGGTTTGACCCATAATTGGGTAAAGCGAAGTATCTTTTTGGAGCTTCCTTATTGAAAAACCAATCTGCTTTGCCATAACCTTGACGTCATGCACATCGAAAAGAACATGTTTGAGAACATTTTCAACACCGTCATGGATGTGAAGGGGAAGACAAAGGACAACATCAAGGCTAGATTGGATATAACTTTATACTGTAACCGTAAAAATATAGAGTTGGTTTATGATGAGTCACGGGTCGCAAAACCAAGAGTAAGTTTAGTGTTAGAGAAAAATGCACAACTGCTAGTCTACAAATGGCTTAAGAGTCCGCGTTTTCTGAATGGACATGCATCGAGCATATCAAGGCTAGTTAATATAGAGGACTGCAGATTGTATGGAATGAAGAGTCATGACTGCCACGTGTTTATGCAAACACTCATCCCATTAGCTTTTCGTGATTTGTTATTAAAGGAAATATCGGATGCGCTCACAGAGATTAGTCATTTCTTCAGAGATATATGCTCCAGCAAGTTGAATGTTGATCACATTGAGAGGCTTCAAACGAATATCGTCGAGACACTATGCAAACTTTAGATGATATTCCCTCCATTATTTTGAGTCAATGGAGCATCTCCCTATACATCTACTGTTTGAGGCAAAAGCTGGAGGACCGGTCCAATATAGATGGATGTACCCATTCGAACAGTTAGATATTACAGTTGCAATGTAATTCATATATAAAAGTATTTTATATGTTTTTCTTAATTGAAAATACTTGATTAATATTTCAATGCAGGTACTTATTTAATCTCAAGAAAAAGCTTAAGAACAAGGCGCATGTTGAGGCTTCGATATGTGAGGCCTATATTGTTGAGGAGATCTCAACATTTATCTCGTACTATTTTGAACCTCATCTGAGAACGAGAATCAATCGCGTTCCACGGCATGATGATGGCGGTGAAGTACCTTCCAGTGGGAACTTGTCAATATTCTCCAATACCGGACGACCCACACCTAAAAATGCCATAAGAGGAAGATATTTGTCAGAAATAGAGTTCAAACAAGCACACAACTATGTTCTATTTAACTGTGATGAGCTGATACCTTTTATTCAGTAAGTTTATACTAATTAAACTTTGTTAGTAATATACTGTTAATTATATATTGTAATATCATAACTCATTATCACTTGTAGACAACATCGACAATATTTGCTCTCCAATAACTCACAGCTGACCGAATCCCAAATCTTTCAATTACAAGATGAGCAGTTTGCCACGTGGTTCAGAACACATGTAAGCACTATCACAAACTCATTCTAACTTGCAAAATTATTGTACGTATGCATGTAATTACAAGATTCTCGTTCATTTACTATTTATTGATGTACATTACATACAAGGTTTATCAAATGGGAAGGAGTGCACCTAAGTCATTGTCTTCACTAAGCCTGGGGCCTAAAAGAAAATGTAAGTGCTATAATGGGTATTTTATCAATGGATATGTTTTCCATATTGAAGAATACGGGCAAGGAAGAAAGACATACAACACCGGTGTTTGTGTTAAGGGATCCACTAGTAGTGAGTTAGAAGTTGACTACTATGGTAGATTAGAAGAGGTCGTCGAACTGCAATATCATAACGAGCAAAATATAATGTTTTTATTCAAATGCTATTGGTATGACACAACTAACAGAGGAATTAGAGTTGATCCGCATTATGGTCTAGTCGAAATCAACTCAAAAGCTAGACTCCGCAACATAAACGATGTCTTTGTTTTCACAAAGCAATGTCAATAAGTTTATTACACATACACCCCTTTATTTAGAAAGGATCGATCAAGAGTGGATTGGTTGTCTATTTTAAAAACGAAACCCCGGGGTCGTGTCGAGGTTGTTCAGGATGAGAACGAAGACACAAATGTGGGAGATGAAGTCTTTCAAGTTAGTAAGGTGGTTGAACCATATCGAGTTGCTCCTTCGATTGAATTGGAAGAAAATGTAATTTTTTGTGTTTTCGATGATAGTGTTGTTGATGTTGACGCAGAGGAGTTGAATTTTGTTTTGAGCTCTAGTGGACAAGCAAATATCGATGAAGAAGATGATATTCATATTGACGATTGCGATGAAAGTGATGGCAATTCAATTGATGACGAAGAAGAAGAAAATTCTGACTAACTACTAAAATGAAGCCCTATATAAAACCCTTTTTTTCATGTAATTTAGATTATGGATGATATATTTTGAAACACAAAATATTTATTACTTGAAATGCTACAATTACGAAATAATTACTTGAAATAATTATTGATCATGGATGATATATTTTGTAAAATGAAATAAATACTTGAAATGCCACCACATCACCGACGGCCTTAAGTCCGTCGACATTTCATAGAGAGTTCAAAAATAATTACTTGAAATGCCACATTCATCGACGTTTATACCGACGAATTTATATCCGTTGGTACGTTGTTGATGGGTCAATTTTACCGACAAAATTCCCGACGGACCGCGCAAATTTCAAAGGATTGTGCATTAAATGCATCTCTGACCGCGTCATATTGCCAACGGATTTACCGACGAACCACGAAAAATATGGAGGGTCATTGAAAAATTTGGTGCGAAATTCAAAATTTACCGACGGATTTTTAACACCTCACCAATTATTTTATTATAAATTAAAATAATAATTAATTTTATATCCATCGGTAAAACTGGCATTTAAGTTCCCCCGACCGCCTCTCCAGTTCATTTTTTCTTCTCCTCAATTTTTCACCAATTCTTTTCCTCTCGGTTCTTCACTCCGTTCTTCAAAGGTTTCTTCAAAGGTATCTTGTGAATCTCCATCAGTTTAAAAGGTTTGTATTTCTTCTATTTCATTTTACTTTAAAGGGTTTTTTTTGCTATTTTTTTTGGTATGTTTTTTTGTTTTGGTGTATTTTTTGTAATGTAGATAAAGTCTATAGTTTTTTTTTTTCATAATTCATTGCTAAAGTCTATAGTTTTTTTTTTAATTTATTGAATATTTTTTATTGTTGTATTGGCATAATTATTATTAGTTAATTTGTTGAATATTTATTGTTAATGTTGAATTTACCATAGAATTAGTAACTGAATATGTTGGAATAATTAATTTTACTCTATTATTGCATGCTTTGTGTTTAATTTTTTCCATTTATTTTGATTGTTATTCTATAGTTTTTTTTTTAATTTATTGTTTTGTTGTATTGACATAATTATTGAATAATTTGTTGAATTGTAATTCTTAATGTTGAATATACCTTAGGATTAGTAATTGAATATGTTGGAATAATTAGTATAGATCGGGTAAATTGGTTGTGGCTATTGTTAATATGTGCAGGTTTGTGGATTTGGGTAGTATCTGGTATAGGGGAGGTGCTGTCGAATTTTTTTTTTTACATTTGAATTTAATTATATAATTATTTGTATAAAATTATGTAGATGCGTAGAACGAAAACCAGAGCTGGTCGCTCAAGTATGGTCGCAGCTAGTTCATCTAGCAACGAGGATGATATTTCCTTAGGTGCCTCTCAAGAAGAGGCACCTACACCACCTGCGCCGTCAACCGATGCTGCCTCTTCCAGCGGTACTTCACAGCGCAGAGGCGGCGTGCCTTTGTAGTGGAATCAATTTACCCGCAAGTACGAGGCATAGTGGAAGGACGACCTTTCAATGTAAGTTTGTTAAAGTTTGAGGTTTTTTTTTTAAATTACAACATAATTTATGAAGTAATTGCTATTGCATTTATTTCATTTATTTTCAGGTTCACAAACATTGAAGCCGCCCGAGTAATATCATCGGCGATTAAATCGTCGATGGAGATTCCATTGTTTCAATGGAGTCAGATATCCAGGCATCCTGAATGGATGCCTCAAATCAATGTATGGTTTAACAGGTTTGAGGTTGGTATTAATTTATAATTTTCAGCTTATTAATATAATTGTAAATAAATTATTATTTTTATTTAAACTTGTTTATTTATACACAGCACAAATTCTGCTGGGACAGTGAGCATAACACTGTTGTGAGGAGGGTGTGGGAAAATCACGAGGCAACTAGGTAAGATAAAAAACAATACAAGATTTATTTTAGACAAAAATTTATGTTTCGAAATGTAATTTTTGGTTGCGTGATTTTTGGTATGAAGCACAAAAAAAGGCAAAAAAATGCGAGGGATAAGGGTTTCCAAAGCGGAACGATGTTGCGGTTTGGAGGGATTTCAAATTGATATACATCCTGGAAGATATATGGCCGCACTATCTTGAGCACGTGACGTATGAGTAGTTTACACGACGCTCACAGTCCGGTGCTGGCAACCAGAATCGGCCAATTCATGGCGGGGTGACAACGCACACTGGCGACTCCGTTCCGTTTGCTGCAAATACGAAACGGATGGTAAGATTAATTTAAATAAAATATATAGTTAAATTCAGTTGTTAATATATCTTTTTTCATTATAGGCTGCGTCTCTTGGACGTGAGCCGAGCCCGATGGAGCTGTTTGTGGAGACGCACGTGCGAAGTCAAGACCGCTAGAAAGGGGGCGTAACAGTTCGTTGATAACCATGCTCAACATTTCGTGGTATGTTAGTTCAACCATTTTATTTTGTAAGTTATTATGTAAGTAATGTTTATTGTATTGAATATGATGATTACTTTTTATTTTTATTTTCAGGAGACCTATAATAATCGGTTGAGGGAGAGATATGGGGACGATATTTTGACCCATCTGGAATTCAATCTGGATATTTAAGTGGATGGGGGTTGGCTTGTAAGGTGGACCCGATAAAAATCGGGTTTACGGGCTCTCCAACATTACGGCTAACAACTTGTGGTCGACCCGTAGTGTTTCAACCGTTGGGAGCTCCCAATCAATATCGAGCTCCCAATCTAAGGAGTTCGTGGTCTTGCA